>APFE030254955.1:12493-56065 GCA_000404065.3 Pinus taeda
GGGTCCTTTAGATTCCTCCCACCATAATGATTTTCTTTTTGATCTACATTGTGAAATTATTATAGAATTTTATAATTTTGAAATGATATTGTTTATCTATTTTATCCATTTCTGTTGTAATTGTTTAGTTGACTATATCAATAGTTTTCTCATGCCTTAACATTATTTATTTTTGCATCCAGAGAGAGGGCTCTCTCCAGCCGTCAGTATGGAAAGTAGATGTTTGTTTAAAGTCTTAGTGTCCTAAGTCTTTGTCCTATTATGTAAAAAAACATTTTTGACTGGGTAAATTATATTAAAAAAAGCACAAATCTTGCATAATTAAAGTATAAATATAATTATAGATTATAATTTTAACTATAAGATGATAAAGTTAAATTAAGCTTTTGACTAACCATGGTTTTCCCATGGTATTCTTAACCTTTGATTTTTCTCATGGTATTTCTCTCTAATGTAGACTATTTAAAAGCATAAAATTCCAATAAAAATGATTGAAATCTTTGAGATTCCTCCAACCATAATGATTTTCTTTAAAAAACTATAGGGTTTGGTCTACATTGTAAAATTAAGAGCTTAGATCCATCTTAACTCCAAGATCAAATGTCATATCAATAGTGAAAAGAGATTTGATCCTCTGGGATTTTGGTAGATCTGAGTTAAGATGGATCTAGGCTGGTATAATATATATGTAGTTAAAATTGAAATATTTTATTTATAGTTCACATTCTTCACATTAAAATGTTAAAACATGTCCCCTCATATAATTTTAGTGTATGCATACATTTAATTATTTTTATTATCAATATTTTCTTGAATATTACATATCAAATCCATATTAAACATCAAAATAATTACAAATATGTCTCATACATTGAATTAGAAAGCAAGTATTCTGGAATAAATTTTTTCAATTTATCTCTCTATATGTTCCATGTTCCTTTTACTCAACCTGCATATTGAAATATTTTATTTTTAACCTATGTTAAAATTTTCTTTGTTATTGATATTTTTAAAATCTTATATTTCAACTCCACACTATAAATAAAATAGTACACATATTTGGTTATGGAAAGTGAAAATATAAGATTTTTTTTATTATTTAAATTTACTTTATTTTTCTCTATATATAAGTAAGTATAAAATTATGTTAAATATGGACATTGAAATATTTTTACTTACGGTTGACAATTAAATATTTTTTGTTATTAATATAATTTGTTTTAAATGTCATATTTAAACTAAACATAGAATGAATTACACATATGTAATATCAATAATACTATTTCATGCATCTTTGTATTAAGTCGTGAAGAAATTACATTTCTTTCTCATACTAAAAGGTAAACTAGCAATTGCACCAAGAGGTGCAAAGGAACGCCGAAAGGAGGAATGGAAAATATGGAAGGTAATAATCAAGTAAGCCCCAAGCGACATTTCATAACCATCTAGCGACACTTCCTCTCTCCAATACTCCATTGAAGAGGATTACACTGTGAGTTTTGAGTCCCACGGGCGCAATACCCACAGGAAGGGTTGAAGGGCTGCCCACTTGCCTTTAGGCCAAGTGCCAGCTCTGTCACTTGTGTCTGAGAAATAAACGACTCTCATCCAAACAAGACATGGATGACGGATCGTGGCGTTTCTCATCCAACCACTCTGTAATCTTGGTGTCTCGAGGCCTCTGTATTTCATTATTTTCGGAGAGATTAATCATCGACCCAACTACCTAGAAGGGATTCCTTCTGGCACCAAATCTCTCCATGTGTCGGACGTATTTTGGCTCCAAATCTAGAAAAGTATTAACAAGAATCTCATCCACCAGCTGCCTCGTGAACTCCATGCTTTTCTCGACATGGGTTCGTACAAAGTATTTCTACCCACATAGAGTAGGATAAAGTAAATAAGAAGAGTTGCATTGCATTGTTCGATTGACAAAGACAAAATTTTAAGTTCACTTTCTTTGTCTGGTTGACATCTTTAAATTTAAATGATATCTCAGAGAATAAATGTGATAAATATAGAGTGTATCCTAGGATTTTGATTGTTCCCAAACACTTAAAATGATGATCAATTGCACTATCCTGCAAACTAGGCAAAAAATAAAGTAGCATAAACCAGAGGATGAAGTTTAATATCTTCAACTTTGGCAAGTTGCATTGATGATTTCCTTTAGTTTTCAACTGACCATATTATTTTCCAGAAACTACACACTAGACAACAACCCAAAATATAGCGAATATCTATCATGGCATAAATCATGCAACAATTTTGAGATGAGAGTTGGCATTAAAAGGGGGATCAGGTGGAGCAGCAAGACTAAGATGATGCATGACTCTTATCCTGCACATCTTTATCCTAGAATCATTTGTCATAACATCTTATTCATTGGAAGTGACTTTCTCTTTCTCTTTACCTTGATTACGAATTCGCTCGAGCTCTTCTTGTTTTTCTTCTCTTACGAGTACAAATTTTAATTTTAAACCCCTCACCACCATGCTTATTATGTTGAGATGAATTTTTTGAATTTAGTTTTCAAATTGGCTCCACCGAATATTTCATAATCTTACTCTAAAGCAGCATCCTTCTCTTCCAAGGCCTTCTCAAAAGCACCATGATTGGAACCCTTAAGACTTTCCTAGGTTGTGCAAATGGATCTACCCAAGCATAAATGTAGCTCCCATAAAAGCGAGCTAGAACTCCACCCTTAATTTGGTCATTAAAAATATAGTTTTGACTTATAGTTCTCTCATCCGCAATTTGTAAAGGCCCCCACGGAGACAGATCCATTTTGGCCCTCAGGAGTCTCCTTCGAGCCAAGCATTTTTTCTTCTGGAACTTACACGATCCTACATTAATACCTTGATTCCTCTCCGCATCGTTGCCTTTCATGAATGTCTAGTTCTCCATTTTCTCTAGTAGCCCTTTATCAAACAGTCTCAACACTTAGAAAGTGGCCAACAAGTTCACTTAAAAACCATCAAAGAAAAAAAACAAAAAAAATTAAGGGTAGTTGAAGAAAGACCTTGACAAAGTGATGAACCAATCAAGTTGAGAAGAGGTGGATCTTCTACTCGATGTTGATCTGGAACCTGAGGTTTATGCAAAGGCACCAAGGACACCACCTGTAGATTGTGACAAAGCATGAATGGTAGATTCATAGTAATGCATATGTAGAGGTGAGGGTATCAATAGAGCCTACAAAAGGTGACATGTTGAAGAGTGATATGGATTCGACAAGAATGGTGGCATTTAGACATTGAATGGCCATATATGCAGAGGGCATGACGAAGAAGAGTGCTCATGTAGGTAGTGAATGAAAAATGTTGAAAGAAGTGGGTTGGTTCTAGGCTGCTACGTAGAGGCCACCACTACTGGTCATGCAAAAAAAGATGCAATAATCATCCAAGAAATTCTAGAGCCCTAACACTTTCATACATTTACATGTGATGATGTGGCAAAGCATAACAATGTAGGAAAGAGGCATCATCTTGGAAGGCTGAGAAAAGGTGGAATCATTGGGGGCAAATAGAATGTCGTTCCACCATGAGAGCGCGCCAACCATGTTCTGGTTGGTTTCCAATACCTCCAGTGTTCTGGTGAGTAGGAAATAGTCTGCAAAGTGAAGGATCTTGGCTATGACAGTTGAATTCTGCAGGAACAAGGAGCGGCCTTGAATATCAAAGACGTAATCTGGCAGTTGTGGGCTTGCGATTTGCGGCTATGGTGTAACTGTGGTGTGGTGAATCTGTTGTTAAATTGAGCTATGAAGCGTGTGGCCTATGAAGCGAAGGACCACTAAAGCCTCGAACAAATAGTGAAGTGTTGTTTGAGTAGCATTAGAAAATGGAGTGTGGAATAGCACTGGAGCATGTAAAGCAAAGAGGACCTGTTGTGAAGCATAAGAATCTAGCTTGTGTGAGGAGCAGTCGTGTTAGCCAACATGTAAGTTTACTACTCGATGAAGGAGGACGAAAGTGAGTGATTTTGATTGGCTGCAATGAATAGTGTTTGAACATACAAATCTCACAGAGAGAATGCCTTCGACGTAATTATTAATTTATTTTTTTATCATATTTACTGACTAGTTTATAATAATTACAATTATATTTATTATTGATTGCTTAGTATAATAATAATTATTATTATGCTTATTCATTATTAAAAATTCCATTAGGGTTTTTATTTTTACACTTTGGCATTGGAATCAAAGTACACTGCTAATCATATTAATAAATCCCAAAATTATGAATTTAAAAACTCATTAGATTTTACTCTTAAATGATTAAATAATTAAATACTGCTAAATTATTTTGAAGTTTTGGATTTGAATCTTCTCTGTAGAGACATGAGCAAGTTCAAAATAAAAAGTTTGGCACCTTATGAGATAATGTTAAGTGAAATAGGAGCAACTCTAATGAAAGCAATTGCTATAGTGCGGCTCACAAGATATCTAAAAATAATTGAGAAAATGGGAGTAGGTAGATGACCTAATGTTATCTTCAATGAAGGCATGAGTGAAAGAAAGAAAACATGGATGAGACAAAACCACACATGGATGAAAAAATGGAATATCTATCTCAATTCTTGTCCCACAAATAACTAAGAGGTAAAGAACTTTGTTATGGAGAAGTTTCGTAAACGGGTATGGGGAAAAGCGTTGGGTAGAAAGAAGAAGTACTACATTGAGGAATTCAACCCTACATGTGATCTACAACAAAAAGAGTTCATTGGAGCTAGCATTTGGATGGAAAAGGTTCTTATTGCTCAGTTAAGAACCAACTCACATCAACTTCAGTGTGAAACGGGATGGTGAAAAAGTCCTAAAGAATCTTGGGAAGAACGAGTGTGTACATTTTGCATGTCTGGGGCAGTGGAATCGGAAAAACATTTCATTTTGGAATGTAATGTGTTCAAAGACATCAGAGAAAGTTATGGGAATCTGTTAGCATCGATTTCTTGGCATTGTCTTTTCAAGGAGGGGATTGTTGGAACATTGGGCCAGTTCATCATCAATTTGAATAAGAAAAGTTTAGAATTGTAAAAGGCGAAAAGTAGGGAACCGATAGTCCCATAGACTATTTTTAGTCTCATGGACATTAAAATATCATTTCATGATCGCGTTTTGAAATTTTGTCTTTGTGTTGAAAAAAAAGGTATGAGAATAGGGTAAGGTGATAAAGAACCGAATATAAATATTTTGTTCAGTCGTTTATGCAATAATCTATTTAATTAATAAATTCATGTGATTCACTCATCTTTATGTAATCCAATGTGAAAATTCCTAGACTCGAAGGAACCCCTATTGCAACAAATTTGAATCTACTTCACCTACTTGATTTTAATATACATTAACCAAGTTATTCTTCTGAATATTGAAGAAAATTACTTATGGAGCCTACACTAATTAAATATTTGATCTCATGAAACAGAAAACAGAGCAAAGAACAAGATACATAGGACACACTTATTTTTTGACACAATAGTCCCTGGAAAAACCCAATGTGGGAAAACCGGTGCAACAACTCTGAGGGTTTGATTATTAATTTAGGAGAAATATTCAAATACAAATCTAGGATGTTCATATAGCAGTCCTTTATAGAGAACATACTTGCGGAAAATCTGAGTGAGTTTTACCTCACTTCACCCGGCAGAATTATGGCTGATCCGGCACAAGACTAGCTAACCCTAGTTATTTCGACATTGGCTCTACGCCATCCCTGCGTCACCTTCTCTTCCCTCTACATCATCTCTCCTAGTTTTTTTGGCAGTTCCTGATAGTTCTGGCAGTTCTACGTGACAAACAACTTTTTTTGCAGCAGCCATGCGTCACCTTCTTTGCCCTCTGCATCAACTCTCACAGTTGTTCCAGAAATTCTCAATAGTTCTGACAGTCTTGGAAATTTTCTGTGACAGACAGCTTTTCTGAGCCAGCTCTCCTGGCTACTGCGATGCCTCTGCGTTAGCTCTCCCAGTTGTTCCAGCAATTCCCAATAGTTCTAGGTGTTCCCAGCAGTTATGGTTTCTGCCCTCTGCATCAACTTTCCTGACAGTTCCCGAAAGTTCCAACTGCTGCCCTCTGCATCATCTTTCCCGATTGTTCTTGCAATTCCAGATGTTCCTGACAGTTTCGGCTTCTACGTGACAGGCATCTTTTCTACTCTGTTATCTCTCTCCGCCTCTCTGTCTGTATTCTCCGGAAAGTCCTTCTCCCAGATTATCACTGCCCATTTCCTGCAGAATGATCACTTAATTCAAAATCCTTAGAAAACCCTTCCCTAGGAATCAAATTCTTGATCAATTCATTCTCTTTGCGTGTGTTTCCAATTGAACCATAAGCCTCCATTTTATACCTTTCATGTTGAGTCTTCAACGGTCGAGATTAAGTCTCTAATCAATGGCTAAGATTAAAAAACAACTTGATCTGCCTTCTACATCATTCTCACCCATATTTTGATTAATACCCATTAATATTTTAGTTTTCCAAAGTTTATACTTAGGAACCCCATTAAAAATATTAATTATTTTAATAAAATACAATCCGTGTGGAATTTCACCAAACAGTTTCTGGGTTCTTTAGAAATCATGTGCCTTAGCCTCTACACCAATTTTCAAGGCTAGAGCACTTCCGATGCTACCAAAAGCTAACACTCCCTCTTAGCGAGGAAAGTGCTCTAGCAACAATGTCCACCTGCATGCTGCTCTGTTTCTGAAGCACCTCCTTTTTGCACTGTTGTTGCCACCAACACTGTGTTGCTGTTGCTACTGTACTTTTTCCCATGACACTGCCATTGCCACTGCTGCATCTGTACTACAGTTCCCTCTCAAATGTTGCATTTGTTATGCTGCTAGCACTGCCACTGCTAACACTGCATTCATACTGCAACTTAGTTGCTGAGAGAAGCAACTGAAAAACATCCAAAATTAGATGAACTTAATTGTTTTCAGCATAATACAATGAATGTCACAATTTGATTGTTGTTGACCCTCTGAATCTTCTATGTTGCCGCTGACCTTGACGCTATGCCATCTGAACTACTGCCAACCTTTCTCTGCGCTGACCAATATCTGGTCCCAAGCCACTACATCTATCCTCCAAACAATCCACTGTATCATCTGATACTAAGTCCATCTTGCTACCACTGAATCTTAGGCTCCCATAGCAAGGAACCCAACCAAGAGGTGGACTCCTCAAGGATCCTACCCACATGTATTCCTCCCGATTACAGCTCAATATTGCCCCATCCCCCTCCTGGAGATGCGTGGGCACTCATGGAAAACTCATCCTTGTCAATATTTGTTGACGCAGCCTTAAGATCATGTTTCTCATCCTTGTCCTTTTTCTTCAAAGGACACTGGGATGCATAGTGGCCCATATCACCACAACTGAAACATTTCACCTTCGAAATGTCTTTCTGTTTCACATTCTATTGTCCCTTCGATGCCAGAGTTGCGTTCTCCTCCTCCTCCTTTGTCTTTGTGCCACTCCCACTACTTGTATTGAGGTTTACCTATACTAGGTCCCTCCTTAACTCCTCTTGTTGAAGAGTCGCCCACATATCCTCCCATGAAGGTAGTTTTTCTTTGCCCAATATGCTTTGGACGAAAACTTGCCATTCATTAGAGACTCCATTCAAGGCTATCCTCACCATTGCGGTTGGCTGAGGAGTGGACCCCGCTATAGCAAGCTGGTCTCTAGTGTCTTGAAGACGTTGGAGATATAGTTTCATCCCTTCTCCCTTCGACATCAAGGTCCGCTGCAACTTTTGTTCCAATTACATCTTTTGTTGTTCGGAAGAGCCTTCATACATAGAAGACAAGGCTTCCCACATCTCCTGGGTTGTATCCTTTCCTTGCAAGTGTGATACCACATGATCTCAAACTCCATCAAGAATGAGCCTCTTTGCCTTCCCCTGCTCGGTTTTGTAATTCTTCTTTTGATCATTTTCAATGGGAACAACTACAACACTATTAACGTAGGTCTCGAGATCATGTTCCTCCAGAACAACCAAGATTCTGGTTTTCCATATGACATAGTTGGAAGCTCCTTCCAACCTAGCCTGATCTCTAAGCCCATGCAATGCCATCTCACCCAATTGTCGAACTGATTCCTCTAGTCACTGCTTAGCACTGCTCAGTTGCTCAGCAAGTGAGAAATTCAAACTTTTTGGTGGAAACTTCTCTGAGGAGAAAATTCCCCTTCTACGTGTCTTCGTTCTTTTCCAGCTAATTTCTGCCCATGTAGAAAATAGGTCATTCAAGCACTGCGCTGAGACTCTGTGTCACTCCCCTACCTCTGCAAACTCACAAACTAGAAATCGTACCTCTATGTCGTCTCACTAAGAGAGAGATTTCCTCGGATCTGCTTCCCAACAAGGATTGTGTAATCCCTTCAAGGGGATTCGAATTGCTGCCAAGTGCAGCTTTTAGCCTCACTGCTTAGCACTTGATCTAATCTTCTTGTTTCAAAATCAATGCTCTGATACCATGTGAAAATTCTTAGACTCGAAGGAACCCCTACTGCAGCAAATCTGAATCTACTTCACCTACTTTATTTTTAATATACATTAACCAATTTATTCTTCTAAATACTGAAGCAAATTACTTCTACAGCCTACACTAATTAAATATTTGATCTCGTGAAACAAAAAATAGAGCAAAGAACAAGATACATAGGACACACTTATTTTTGGATACAGTAGTCCCTGGAAAAACCCAATGTGAGAAAACCAATGCAAAAGCTCTAAGGGTTTTATTATTATGCAAGAGAAATATCTAAATACAAATCTAGGATTCTCATTTAGCAATCTTTTACAAAGAAAATACTTGTAGAAAATCTGAGTGAGTTTTACCTCACTTCACCTGGCAGAATTCTGACTGATCCAGCACAAGATTGGCTAACCCCGGCAATTTCTATGTTGGCTCTATGTCAGCCCTGAGTCACCTTCTTTGCCCTCTGTGTTAGCTCTCCTGGATTTTTTGGCAGTTCCGGGCAGTTCTGACAGTTCTGCGTGATAGGAAATTTTTTTGCGTCAGCTCTCCCGGATGTTCCGGCAGTTCCGGATTTTATCCTTTGCGTCATCTTTCCCAGCCGTTCCGACAGTTCCAATTGTTCCTGATAGTTCTGACTTCTACGTGACGAGAAACTTTTCTGCTCTGCTAGCTCTCTTCGCCTCTCTGTTTGTATTCTCCGGAAAGTCCTTCTCCCAGATTCTCACTGCCCCTCTGCTGCAAAATGATCACTTAATTTGAAATCCTTATCAAATTCTTGATCAATTCATTATCTATGTGTGTGTTTCCAAATGAAACGTAAGCCTCCATTTTATACTTTTCTTGTTGAGTCTTCAACGAATGAGATTATGTCTCTAATCAACGACTAAGATTAAAAGATTACTTGATCCACCTTCTAGATCATTCTCACCCATATTTTGATTAATACCCATTAATATTTTAATTTTCCTAAGTTTAGACTTAGGAACCCCATTAAAAATATTAATTATTTTAATAAAATACAATCTGGGTGGAATTACACCAAACCGTTTTTGGGTTCTTTAGAACTCATGTGCCTTAGCCTCTCCACCAATTTTCAAGGCTAGAGCACTTCTGACGCTACCAAAAACTAACATCCAACTGATGGATTTCTTCTACGTGCGGTCGTGCTCAAGTTCATTCATTATGGATCGTGGAGGAAATGTTGGAGGCACATGAATTGGATGGGTCACCTAGAATTCATGTTGTTGAAGGGCCTGAGCACCCAACCTCTGCCACACATCGCCAACACTATCAACTCTTTAGGTTTCACCTGTGTCGGCCTCACCTCGGAAATTTTAGTGGCATTGATCTGGGTCGTTTCAATTTCATTGGTTATCATAACTTCATCTCCCTCAAACTTCTTTCTCAACTTGTGAGTAGGTCTTGATGTTTTTTTTGCCTCTATCCTCAACTCCTATGAATTTTGAAACTAAAATTTGATGGTACTAAATATCACATAAACCAACTAATCTATACCTCATAAATGTATATGTTCTTCATGTATATAGATATGTGTGACAATATTAGATTAAAGTTGCATGAGCATCACCTGGGCAATTTTCAATGGCATTGATCTAGACCATTTCAATTTCACTAATGCTCAAAACTTCATCTCCCTCAAATTATCTCTCAACTTATGAGTAGGCCCTAATGTTGAATGGGAAAACCATTTACTCAATTCAAATTTCAATTCCACTAGTGCTCAGAACTACTCCCATGAAGTTCCCATATAAAACTTTATGGGAACTAAATCCCACGTAAACCAATTAATCTAAACCTCATGAATATATATGTACTTCATGTATATAGAAGTGTGTGACAATATGTCTTCCACTAAACTCCCATGAAGTTTGAACTTCAACCCTAATGCAAACTAAATCCCACATAAACTAAGTAATCTACGCCTCTTGAATATATATGTACTTCATGTATATAGAGATGTGTAACAATATTTCTTCACTGAATTGTAAATCATATATAAAACTCAAAGGTTTTTTTTTTAATAATAATAATATCGAATGATTAAGTTCAAAATTTCATTTCGTTTTTTTTTTCTCGTTAATAATAATTGTTGAGAAACGTAAGTTTCAAATTTAGGAGTGCCTATGGTAAAGAAAGTATCATAACCACAGTCATATTCTTCATTGGTTTAAAAGGGTTAAATGGTTGAATTCAAAAGTTATTAAAGACACAAAGTCATAATTCATTATTGTGACACTAGACAAGAATATCTACAAGAAAGTAGGTTTTAACATTCCATAGACAATATTTGTAGGTCATCCCATTTCTTACCAGTGAACTAATTCCATATATTAAAATAACATCGTAATAAAACACAAAGGAAATTTTTAATACATACAAGGAGATTCCACCATCGTGTGCTTTTGAATGTATGGACATTACACCATCAGGTAGTCCTAAATATATGGATTCTAAGCAAGCATTCTCGACTGCACAACCTTTGCACCGTTCCTGACACATTTGGGGTTGTTTGTCACCTTCAGATACTATGTTTTTGTATAGACTATTTCATGTATAATAAACTTTTCATTTTCACATGGATGACATATATTGAACTAACAACTTACCCTTAAATACATGAACAATGTACTTTTAGAAAAGCATGATGAAATTATTCCCAAGCTTGGAAAACCAAGTTCAATCATCAAGCCAGTCCAAACTAAAGATCTCTTGAACCTCATCAATGGTGAGTTTGAAGGGTAGAGGCTTTGATGGACGACCATGCTTCGCATTGCTTGTTTCTATCAGATATGAATACACATTTTAAAGATCTTGGTATTACTATAGGGACTTTATTCAATATTGAACACTCCCTCATGTCCAATGATTCTAATTTTGATAGTTGATCAAATTCAGTGGGAAGGTCCTGCAAAATCCTGCAAAGTGAAATATCTAAATATTCTAGTTTCCCAAGTTTGAAAATGGGAGGTGGCCACCTTAATGGGCTTGGATAGGCAGACAATCTCAACACCCAAAGTGACTTTAACCATCTCATTTCATTAAGTAAGTTTTGGATAAAATGACAATTAGTAACAGACAACCTTTGGAGGGAAGTTAAATTGCATAGTTTGACTAGCAATTCCCCCAAATCAGTACAGTGATCAATATTAATTTACATAATGTTTGGAAAGTTAAAGGGCTCAAGTTCCATATCCATTAGAGTGTTATTTCTAAGGCTCTCACATAAGCACACAGACAACTTTTCCAACTTCTCACAGGACCTACAGTTCTCACACAGAGGAGAATTAATAATCATCTTATGAAGAAACAGAGACCTAATTTGAACAGGTGAAGAAAATATTGGCAGACCACTAATCTTTTCACGTCGATGGAACTGTAATTGTATACTACAAGAACTTTTAGTTTTGGCATCCTATGTAAAAACGTTGGAAGACAGAATTGATTTTCCTAATGTGGAAGCGATAAAAGTAAACATGTTCTACAGAACATACGTGAAGACGCCAAAGCAATAATCAAAACAAATTCATACAAAGCAGTAAAAGTAAACAGGTTCATTAGTACATACCTTGGATAGCCTGTGATATTAAGGAGATCTTGACTTGCGAATTCTAGCAAGACGTTGAAGTACATGCCCATTCCATCTAGTGAGCATATACCAAAATGTCCAATAATGTTTCCACGCTGAACTTTCTTCCTTTGGGAAAATCCCCCAAATCCAAAAAGCATTGTTTATGTTTATCATCAAGCACGTCTATACTCGTTTCCAAGCGTTTAATAAGACTCTCTTTGTGATATTCTGATATAGATTCTGATTTTGACAGTTTTCTATGAGCATTGCTCCAAATTGGCCTGGGCTTACCATGCAATGAGTTTCCAATAACCTTGAGGGCAAGTGGTAAGACCTTACACTCTGCTACAAGCTATAACTATAGTGTTAGTTAAATTGTGTGCTAGTTGTCTGCATAAATCATGACTTTAAAACACTAGTTGGACCAGCTTCAGAAGTTTCCTTGGCTTGTGTAGTTGCTTCGCCTGATCCATCCATTCTTGTTTGGTTGCGCCTCATTTCTCCTAATAGTTTGTTGTTGCAATCCATATCTTCATGAGGTTATTTTTCTCTTTCACCGAAATTTTCTTCCAGCCTCTTCATCCTGATGTCCAGAACAACCACTTTTACCTCCATGACTACTAGTAACTCCTCAAATTTCCTTTGTAATAGCTTACACTTTTTATCCAAAAGTGCCAGATGCACCTCTCTCTCCTGGTCCTCCAACCCACTTCTATGATTTAAGAGGGTCGACATATTCTCCACGGCCTCTGTTAATTGTTCTAAGACCTTCGTCATTCTCTCATGTTCTTGTGCAAGGGAAGCCTCCACGACCTCCGATAATCATTCCAACAACCTCCTCATTCTCTCCTAGGCAGGCCCGGGGGAAGCCAGGGTGTTTGTCACCATAATAAGTGGCCTTCTTGTCCAAGGATTTAGAACAATACCTCATATACCCACGTTCCCCACAATTCCACCTGAGTTGCAACTTAAATGATGTTATAAACTTTTAGTATTCATAAATGTCACTAAAATTGTCTCAAAATTCTGCAAAACTTTGCCCAAACATGTCAAAATATAATTGGTTCGAAGGACGAAAGTATATCTCTCTGATGGGGTGGTGTGAACTGTGTTTGCCCACCCAATCTCACAAAGAAAACACATTTTCAGCATAATTATTATTTTTTACTTTTGGTTACTTTATACAGCCCAATATAGGGTAGATGTGTAGGTGTAATGTAAGTATGTAAACAATTTTAAATTTTGGCTCAATGAAAAATTAATTAAAAGTTAAAAGTAATATGGGGATGAATGTAAACATTTAAATGTTAGCTCGATTAATAAAAAGTTAAAAGTAATAAACAAAAGGTTTAAAATAGTAAATAAAAATTTAAAAGTAATATAAACACATGGGATGGATGTAAACATTTAAAAGTTGGCTCAATTAATAGTAAAAATTTAAAGTAATAAAAATAATAAAATTCAATTTATTACATTTTTATTAACTTATGAATAGGCTTTGTTACAGTACCATGGGCCAATACCATGGCTTATCAATACCACATGCTCAACAATGATAACTTATTTCACAATCAAAATATTTTATAATAATATGACAAGATTCTTAACCATGGATATTCACCCACTTTTCCATTAATATTATGAACTTGGGAATAGACTTTGTTACAATATCATGGGCCAATTTCATGGCTTATCAATACCACATGCCCAAAAATCATAACTAATTTCACAACCAAAATATTTTATAACAATATGACAAGATTCTCTTACATGGATATTCACCCCCACTTTACCATGGATATTCTTAACTTGTAAATAGGGTTTGTTACAATACCATGGGCCAATAGTATGGCTTATCAATGCCACATGTCCAAAAACCATAACTTATTTCACAATCAAAATATTTTATAAATATTTTATTTTATTTTAATTTTAATAAACATTTTTAAATAAAATTATAGAAAAATATTATAATTACTTTTGAGATATATCTAAACCCTCTATGCTCACCACTACTAAACATATTCCTATAGAAATTATAACAAGGTTTTAATAAAATTAAAAATGAGAATACTTTTATATATGAATATGTGAAATTTATATAATGTAAATAATATTATTAAGAACCATCATAGATCCATCTTAACTAAGGATCCAAGCAATTAGAGAAAGAAAAGTGACTAACAATAATAGAGAAAAGATATTGCATTATTCTTTTAATTTTTTCATTATTGTATTTTCTTTGACATGATTGATCCAAAATATAGGTTTAATATTTTACAACCAATTGAGTTTTTTTAATTTAGATACAATGGGATCAAATTTAAGATAGAGGGCAGAAGATAGTGACAGAGTTGGAGGGTGGAGAGAGAGAGAGAGGGAAAGAGAGGAAGGAAGAGACAAAGGAGGAGAGAGGGAGGTGAGGGAGGGAGGGAGAGAGAGTAAGGAAGAGAGAGACGAGGGAAGAGAGATATATAGAATTGGAGGGGGAGAGAGTGGGAGGAAAGAACAAAGACATAGAGAGACAAAGGTGGAGAGAGAGAGAGAGAGTGACAAGGGAGAGATGGAGAGAGGAGAGGATGGAAGAGAGATAATAGGAGAAGAGAGAGATAGGGAGAGAAGGGGAAGAGAAAATGGGAGACACGTAGATGGAGGGGAGAGAGAGAAGGAGAGAGGGAGGGAGATAGTAATAGAGTTGGAGATAAGAGAGAGGGAGAGAGTGATGGGGGGAGAGACAAAAGGAGGTTGGAGAGAACGGAGAGAGAGGACTCAAGAGAGAGGGAGGAAAGAAGAAACACATAGAGAGAGAATGGTGGAGAGAGAGAGGGAGTGACAACAGAGAGATGGAGAGAGAGTAAGGGAGAGAGGAGAGTAGGGGGGAAGAGAGAGAGGGAGAGGAAGAGGGAGGGAGAGATAGATAGATATGGAGAGAGAATTTGTAAGTTTTGGGGCTAAGATAGAGAGAGGTAATAAGAAAGCGACACATAGATACAAATATAGATATTATATAGTATTATATAACTAGTCTAGATCCATCTTAACCCCGAATCTATCAAGCGCGGAGAGGGATCAAATATCTCAAGGTGAAAACATTTTCTCAAAGTTTTCACTCAAAAAAGAGGTTTGCACCTTAACAGATTTGATCTCTCTTGGCGCTTGATATATTTGGGGGTTAAGATGGATCTAGGCTGGTGCTATCGAGTGCACTATAAGATCTTGTAAACTATGGAATTGAATCATAAAGTTTTTTAATATAATCACCCACACTTTTTTGAATAAATAAATAATTGAATCATGATATATATATCTTAAAAGTTTAAATTAATAATAATAATAATATCTACCAAGCTTTGACAGGGATACAATTTATAGACGTAGAGCTCTTTTTGAGTGAAAAGGGATTTGATTCCTCTAGGTGCTCGGTAGATTTGGAATTAAGATGGATCTAGGTTGGTTGCACGGAGAGCATAGTATGGAAGAGATGTTGTAATGTCATGTCTTTTCCTATTTTGTTAACATTTTGACTTAGTCAAATTATATAAAATAAAATAGCTAAATTAAAATTATAAAAATATTAATAAAATTAATATTAATAATTCTAACTATAAAATTATAAAGTTAAATTAAACTATACTCCGTGTTTTGACAACCCATGGGTTTTCCCATGATATTCTTAACCCATGATTTTTCCCATGGTATTTTTCTCTAATGTAGGCTATTTATAAGCATAAAATTCCAATAAAATAGTTGGAGTCTTTGAGATTACTCTCACCTTAATTATTTTTGTGCCCAAAGGTGCTCTCTAGTCCAGTATGATATGTTGTAATGTAATGTCCTATTCAACATTTTGAGTTGGTCAAAATAAAATAAAAATAATTTTTATATGTTTTTAAATAAAATAAAATAAAATAAAACATAAATGGTAGAGATTTTGTAATGCCCTATTTAATATTTTGACTCTGTAAAAATAAAATAAAATAACATAACATAATTTAATTATATTTATAACTACAATGATAGTTCTAAGTCACATGGTTCAGGTTCGAGTACGGGTTCTGCAATGATTAGGTTCGGTTCAAGTTTGAATTTTTTGATTAGATTTGGATGAGGTTCGAGATTAGGATCATTGAGCTGAGAGGCTCGTTCTACAGCTTTTTGATTAGGTTCGGATGAGGTTCGCTATTAGGATCATTGAACCTAGAGGCTCATCCTACAGCTCAGTATAAGGGGATGTAAGTTTGTATGTCCATCTGTGCCCCTTTAAAATAAAAATAAAAAATAAAAATTATGTTCTAAATAGAAAAATAATGTCAACTATAACTTAAAAAAAATGAATATGTTGTAAAGTAATTAAAAGTAAAAAAAAAAAATTGTGAATCAGATATTTAAATCTTATACTTTTCAAAAATATTTCAACAAGAGATTTAAATAACCTATTTGAAGACCTATGTTAACTAATTTATGTGGATATCAACTTCATATATATCTATATATAGAAAAAAAAATAAGTTTTTATGGTTAATTTTTTTATTTGGTCCTATATATACTCTATTTAGCATTCAAAATTACAATTTAAACAATGAGAAATAACACATTGTATTTTGCACTCTAATAATGTTTGTTTGATCCCTCTCCGGCTCATGTTTGATTCGTACTTAAGATGGTCTCTCTCTCTCTCTCTCTCTCTCTCTCTCTCTCTCTCCTCTCTCTCTCTATATATATATATATATAATATATATATATATATATATATATAATATATATGCTTTAAAATGAAATATAGGATAAAATAGTAAGAAATCAACATCAACAAACATAAAGAAAAAAATTGTTATCACGGAGATGGAAATTGCAAGGATAGATTACATGTTTGAGTTGTGAGCTCAAATTATGAGTTTTGATCTATGAATGTCAATGGCTATAAGGTTTGATGAGGTGCACCAAACCTCAATTTTTTTTTAAGTTTCGCCAAATCGAACCTCAAGGTTGAAGTTCGATGAACCTTAGGATAAATTCATAATCAAGTTGTCTTTAGTGCAACTTTTTGGAAGTTTTTCCGGTCTAATTTCTCTAGCCGGCAAGAATTTATTGAGATCACAAGTTTGATGGGTAACCCCTGCACAATCTAAGAACCCTACTGGTTTTTGAGGGTGTTGAATCCATATATACAGTAAAAAAACCAGTTTAAATAGCACAAATCAAGATTTCACCTAACGTTCTAGCACCAGAAAGTCCAAAAAGTCACACTAAAGACAACTCCATTCATAATTAATTATAATTAAACCAACCTAGATCCATCTTAACTCCAGATCTACCAAATACACCAGAGGGATCAAATTTATCTTTAAATTCAAACCTATTTTAGAGTGAAAAAAGATTGGATCCTTCTTGGTGCTTGGTAGATTTGGAGTTTAGATGGATTTAGGCTGGTCTTTAAAAACTATGATCTACGTTGTGAAATTATTATTTCTCCGAGGGAGGTGCTCTACAACCTAGTATGGGATAGATGTGAAGCTTAAATGTTTAACATTTAACATTTAACAAATTTAACAAGTTTAACATTTAACAAATTGAATCTAATGGCAATGTCGGCCCTAATTAAAATAAAATAAAATTTAAAAACTCTCCACACTAGTATCGGAGAGAAATAATTTTTAACATTTTGACTCACTCAAATTACATAAAATAAATTATAATTATAATTAAAAACTAATGATTATAATTATTGACAAAACATTTTTTCTTTTTATAATTACATAAAAAAAAAATAATAAAAACAAGAATAAATAATATAAAATTAAAATGAATAAAAAAATAAAATTATTTAACTAAAATAAAATAGTCAATTTACCTCCCCCGATCAAGGTTTGAAGGGAGAGGGGATCCGGAAGGGGATCTTTGACATGGGAGAAGGACAAATGGACAGGGTATGTGGGCGGCCCACCCAAGGACCCCACACAAGCGCAAAAGAAGGTACCGGGAGAGAGAGGCAGGTGGATGAAGTCTCAAGAAAACAAACAGTTAGGTGGGTAAGTTTTCAAGGCAGAAAGGTGGCGAGGGATTTTAGTGCATGCATGCAAGGCTTGAGGAGGAAACGGGCGGTAGGCGACGAGACTGGAAGCTGAGAGGAGAACTAGGCCTACGGGAGAAGGGACTGTCATCTGCACCTGGAATTTGCCTTCAGTAACCTGGAAGGAGACTGGTATGTAACTCATGCCTACCTAAGTATAGATATGAAATCAATGTTGCAAGATTGGAGGCGATTCTGGCATCGAATGGGGGTGGTTTCGAATGTTTTGTGAAAATGTTGGTCCAGTCTTCTATTGTTGATGTCTGGTTTCTTATTTGCTACAAAATATGGAAGAATGCAAGAATTTTGGCTCAGTGTTCTGCTATTAATGTCTAGTTATTTATTTGCTCCAATTTATGGAAGGTTGTGGGGGAAAGATGGGATCTATGGAGGGTTAGGAGGGACTCTCAGATCCTGGGGAATGAAATTGGCAGTGGCCACCGTGAAAACCCACAGACTGGGATATAGAAGGGGCCGAGGTTCCCCTTAAAGCCTGCGGCGGTCTAGTAGTCTCCAGAACCAATGAGGAGTGCAAAGGGGGTATGGGAAGTGGAAGGTATGCTCAGTCTAGTTAGTCTGGTTAGTGGGAGATACGCAAATCCAAGGGGTAGGAAAGGGGTGTCGGGGAACCTTAATTGTGGTAAGCTCGACCAACTGGTCTTAGCGTGGCTCTCGGGTAATCTTGAGAAGCAGTAGGGAATCAATAGGGAGGTGGGGGATTGGAACCCCAATGCGACTAGTCATTCCGCCATGGCAAGCAAACTATGTTGGAAATGGCAATATGGTTGGGTAGAGGCTCGTAAGTCTGACCGGGGGGGAGTGCTGAGTAGGCTATTAACATCTCTCTCTGTCATTCTAGTTCAAGGCAGACTACAAGATCGAGTCAAAATCCTCAAAGGTAGGAGGGAGTATTCGAGGCATCATGACTCCAGTGGGCTAGCAATTTCTGCTAGAATCGAGCAAAACCCCTGCATTTCTTGGTTTGGTCACTCCAAACCTTGTCTGTTAGCAACCCTGGGTGTAGATGGACCTCATCCTAGAACCTAGTTAGTCGATTGTAAGGGGGGATTAAGCGATGGAGGTAAGATAATCTCTTACTGTTGCGCACAGTAAGGTTTAAGGAAAGATGGGAAGGGACTGGGGGCACCCGGGTCATCTCCTACAAATTTGAATTTGTTATTCTGTAGAGATGATTACATGGAAAGGTTGAAGGCCTTGAATGAAATATGGATTGGTTATAATGTTTGCACTTATGCTACCCTTACAAATTTATTTAACTCTTCTACCACTCTGACTTCGGTGCTCCGATACCAAGAGAAGGAAAGAATGAGAGAGAGCTGGGGGTTGAAAGAATTTCAAAAGGAAAATAAAATGGTGAAGGTAGAAGCAAGGTAGGAAAGAAAAGGGGGTATTTAGGCCAAGTAGACAGAAAAGAAAATGAAGGCTCTGGTGGCTTTGGTGAGTAAGACCCGGCGAAAAAGGAGCAGGAAAAATGGAGAGGAAAGCATGCAGAACTTAATGCATGCATACCATGGAGGAACTCCAGCTTAGGTAAAAGCCATAATTTCAACATGGGTGGCAAATCTAAACGCCAAGGCTGCGACAGAAGAGCTTCCAACGGAGGAATAGGAGCCCCTGCTCATAGATCCAGGGCACACCAGAGGCCGACAAACACTGTTTAGACAGAAAGTCCATCAATATTGGGTCATGAAGAACCTATTGGCCAAGGCCATGACAACACACAGGGACCAAGAAGAACCAGTGCAAGCTTGTCAAGACGATCCAATCCTAAAGTACATCCAAAAGGATATTTAGGCGATGCAGGTACAACAACATAATCAGAACCTCTGTTTTGGTCAAATTGAAAAACAAATTCAAACCTTGCTACAGAATGAAGTGCTAAGGTTGAGTGCAAAGGACCCAAGCCATATTGAGTCATTTGATGAATGAAGTAGAGTAGAAAAAGTATTTTTTGGTTTTATATCGGATAACATTTACTTTAAAAGTCGAAGGATTAAGAATACAGTAGCTACATTAGCATATTTAGCATGGATGGATATTCTCAAATTGTTTAAATTTTGGATGGCATATGTTGTTGATCGGTGGCCAATAGACTTGGTTTCCCTCGAGTAGGTTGAGGCCACCTGACATATTTTTTGTTACCTTCCTATATATAATTAATATAAAAAGGAAGTATTGCCAAGCTTACAAAAAAAAAACAAAAAGAAATAGTCAATTTACCTTATGAAACATTTTGACTCACTATTTTCAGAACCCATGGTATTATTCTCTAATATAGCCTATAAAATAAAATAAAATATATTATTTAACTAAAATAAAATAGTCAATTTACCATTATGTAAACATTTTTACTCTCGAATTTTCACAACCCATGGTTTTTTACCATGGTATTCTTGTGTAATGTAGCCTATTTAAAGGCATAAAATTCAAATGAGTTTTCCACATGTAAAAATAACCAATTTTCAATTTGTTGTGTTGAATTTGAATCTTTTTGTGTGAGATCTATATATAGACACAAAAAGTGGTTTAGGGATTATAACCTCGAGTTGTCAATATTACAGGTGGCTATTATTAGTAAAGGTAAGTCTTCCCCTACATAGCATAAAAGTTTTCAAAAAAATTAGGTAGTCACATTTTAATGATTTTGATTCATGTATTTATAGTTCTTATGCCTAGAAATTTATGCTTTAGTTTTGAATACTTATCTATTATGTAAACCAGTGTAGATCCATCTTAACCTGAATCTATCAAGTGCCTAGAGGGATCAAGTCTTTCGAGGTGCAAACATTTCCTCAAGTTTTGCACTAAAAAAATAGGTTTGCACCTCAAGAGATTTGATCCCTCTCAGTGCTTGATAGATCTAGGGTTAAGATGGATATACACTGGTATAAATTTATAATTTTGAAATGATATTGTTTATTGTGACACCCCCTAAGTTTTTTTTTAACGATTACTATTCTTATTGTTCTGCAAGTCACATTATAGTTAAATTGTGAGTAAATTAGGATTATATTTCCATATTGCCTAGCGGTTAATCATAATATACACATCTAATATTTTTATTCCCTTGTTAAGACAATGTTTATGACTTTGTATTCTTTACTATAATGGTTATGATAATACCCTTCCATTACAGAGGTGATGATAACCTCAACACTTAATCTTCTCATTTGATTTTTGGCTCTCCATTTACTTATACATCAAACCTTCCGGAGGCTTTCATTGTCATGCACTAGAAGTCATTTTCATCCCCTCAATGATCTATGGTTTTTAATCAACGACTATAAGGATTCCAGGTTAGTTTTGGGTAACCAACCCCTTCATAGTCGAGCTCTAGTCGACTCATTGTGCCCTTCCTCTGACACTCTAGTGACCTCTGTAACGCTGCACTACAAATATTCAAATTTTCTATTCCATGCCTCTCCAGAGTTTGTTTGTACTGCAAAAGGGGTCGCCAACATAGATCGATGAAATTCCAAAGGTAAGACATAGGGTTTTTCTTATTCAACATATTACAATTACAATTTTGCAAAGATTTAGTGTTAACCAATTTCAATTTGTTGTTGTTTAGTTGCTAAATTTCTCAATTTTTTCTTACCTGTTTGTAAGGATTTAATAGTGGTTGACTTGCTTCTTCATAACCCTTTCCAGGAGGAACATCTATCCAAGAAAAGTGTTCTCCCTCTCTGCTGTCATGGCTTTGCTTTAAAGGGAATTTTCGTCCAGCATTGACTTTGTTTATAGGAATTATTGTTCAGCGCTTAACCTTTCCTTCCTATCATTTACAGTTCTTCTTGCTTGCCTCTCCTGATGTTAATGGAACAGCTGGGACCTATCACAAGGGTTTCCCTCTGTCTAGAATGGCATCCGAGTCTTTTTCCTAATTTCAACTACAAAGAGTAAGTTTGTTTTCTTCTTGTTTTATTATATTTGAGGTAATTTGGGCCTTTTCCTTCTTCTTATAAGCCTTGATGAAATCTTCTTAAGCTATCATGTAACCTTTATGAAGTTTGGTAACTAATTTACGGATTCTGACTCTATTCCACATGTCGACATTTACGAACTCGACAAGTTACTTGACATGTATAAATATTCCCTCCTGTAACCCATCTTCACTGTTGATTTTGTAATTGTAAAACTAAATTCTAAGTTATGATGTGTTATTTCAATTGTGAACAAGTTAAGTTTTTGTTTCCCTTCTCTCTAAGTAAGTGCATTCAAATTCTTAATTCCTTAAGTTTTTCTTTAAAACCCTCGTTGATTTTCTCTAATTTAACAACATTCTATTGAGTTTCCAAAACCATTGGGTCTAGCAAGACTGGGGATATTTTCTCTTATTAATGTCTTGAGCTTCATTACTCTATTTTCTAGATATGAGGGTACCTAGCTTCTTTTACCTTTAGAATTCTCTCTGCACTTATTTGCAAATATTTTTATGTAGTTTGATAATGGTTATTTTCTTTTCTGTCTTTTTATGCAATGTGCATCTCCATGTTGGATTAGGATACTATACAAGGTATGCGCAATTCATGTCTAACTTGCTCATTCTTTTTATCTATTTTTGTGTGACCTGATTCTTATGTTAATGCTCATTCCTTCTAATTACGTGCAAGTCAAGATTTTTTGTTGCTCTACTAAATCATTTAAGACTCACTTCCTTGGAGTTATTGGAGCTTTCATTGACTTCTTGCAAGTTCTTATTATGGGTTTTTCTCCCTTTCCAAGAGTTGATTAGAACATTTGGCCAATGTTTTCTTGTTGTATTCAAGCTTTAAGCTTAGTTTTGATCCTGGAGCTCACCTAAGGTTTATGAATTTAATAGTGACCCAAATGTCCTGTTGAGCATGTAAGGTATCACCCGATACAATTTCTTGCAAGTATTTAATTATGGCTACAAAATATTGTATTTTCCTTCGCATGGAGGGTTTTAGACTAGAATTGGATTATCAACAATTGTTTGGTCACAGTTCCCGGTCCATTCGGGTCGTATGCATATTTTAACTTAATGAGTTCATTTTTTATTAACTGCAATTTGGTAAAGTAACATGACATTGGGATTCTTTCCATCATCAATTTCTAATTTATTTATTTTCTAGTCAGTGATGGTTCCCAATTAACCCTAAACCTAGGGTTGTAATTGTAATCACTGAAACTTTCGGTCGTCTAAGGGCATATTGAAATATTTGACCATATATAATTTCGGGTCTTGTCTTCCCATGACAGGATTTTGTTCTTTCCTGTTGGTCGTTATTGCAGTCTTTCCCCATTACATACTCTATGTCACTTATATTGTTCACATTATAATAAACCCAATATTTGTCTAACTTGCATAATATTATTGTGAGTGTTGCTTTGTATCCAATTATGTAGATTGTGCACAATTGAAAGACTTCTTGGTTAAGTTTAAATATTTTCTTTTATGCATGTATATTTATTCAAAGGTACCCTCTGCGTTTTACAAATTTACTTTATAAGGTATTTATTATAAAGAATCTGTTAGTTTTTCTTTAACAATTCATTGTTCACTTTGGAGAATATAGGATGCGCCTACGCAGACCTATCCTACTCCTATGGAGTTATGATACCGAACTTTGAATTGTTCTTGGTTGTTGGTTTCAACTGGCTAGGCCAAGCGACTAATTTGGTCCATATTATCTCACTCACTATCACTACAAGGAAAATACCTTCTAGCGAAGGTTATAACGAAGATGTTTAGTGTTATAAAAGTGGCAAAAATTGTCAAAAAAACATCCACTGAAACATTTGTTTGAGATGGAGGAGGTTTTAACAGAACTTCATTACAACTGAAAAAAAAATTGAGCGGTCGAAAGTTCCAGCAGATTTATTTATTTTATTTATTTATTTTTCAGTGCATTTAATGGTGAAACAACATACATAACTAAAAGCATTGAGGAGTTGAATGCAAAGAATATTGGTGCATAATATATATCACACCAATGCTAAGAGACAAAAAAGCCCCGAGGCATTCTTCTAAGGAATGACATCTGGGCATGCAAAAAATAATTCTTGTGCTAGTTCTTCTTTTAAACTTGTAGTGTCGATGTGGATCATTAGTATAAAAGCCTCAGTGAGTTAGGTATACAAAAGGACTAGTGTTGTTAGTTTTCACAAAGCACTCGGCTAGAAATAATATTTGGTAGGCCCAGGGAGTTGGTTATATTAAAGCACAGTTGCGTTAATAATTACAATGCACCAAGGCGTTAATCTCAAACAGGATCGGTGCTTTAATTTATAAACACATTGGTGCTCTCGTTTTCTTAAAAGGAACCAAGCATGCAAAAAGATCTCATCACGGTGCTTTTGACATAACTCAACACACATGTGCTTTTTTATGTTATAGACGCACCGAATTTTTGAATGAGATTTTTTTTTTTTTGAAATATCGACTTGTGACATCGCAATTATTGTAATTTTTTAAATATGTTGTTCATTGAAAAATCAACATATATCTTATAATAGTATTCATATAAATTAAAATTTGATTAGTGCATTGTATATG
Organism: Pinus taeda; assembly: GCA_000404065.3. Taxonomy (NCBI): domain Eukaryota; kingdom Viridiplantae; phylum Streptophyta; class Pinopsida; order Pinales; family Pinaceae; genus Pinus; species Pinus taeda. The sequence goes on from APFE030254955.1 coordinate 37,184, forward strand.
ATGTTTGGATTAATTGTTATATTATCAGATTTAGGATATCTTCATTATAATATTTAATTATCCATATATTTAATCTGTGGCGTAACATTTCATAGCGACATTGGGTAACACAATACAATAAATTAAAATGTATTTTATTATATATCAATAAGAGGCTCTTTGTCATACAAAATGATATTGTTATTGGTAACCCCTTGTCTTTCAATTGGGAAACTGTGTCCATTACATTAAACAAAATGTTTGATTTTCATAGACAATTATTTCAAAAAATGCAATAGGTTGCATTGATATCAAAATCGATCATCATTCTTCGTTGGAATTTTTTGTTGATTGCATCGATTGTTTTCGTCTTCTTGATCTTGTTCCATCCGCAAACATAAAAATAAAGTGTAAAGAGTGTATCTATATTGGTAAAAATAATGAAAATTGAAATAAATAATGTAAATCTAATAACAATGTACTAGAGCAATAAGTGACTCATAAATTGTGCACATGGTTTCAAAACCAAGTCTCATGCCTTGTTGCAACAAGTCTTCTATTGGCGTAGTTCCATACTTTGTTTCCTGCATGTTTTAAACCCCATTATAAATCATAGATTTAATATAAAGGATTTTTTTGTTCTATTAATTATAAATTTAGAGAGATAAAACAACGTAAATACTTACAAATTCCACAATTAATTTTAGATATTCCAACATATACTCACAACCCCTATTTAACCCAATGTCAATCAATTCTTCTGATGGCTCTTCTTTGTATGTTTACACCTATTTCAAGACATTCAAGGATGGTTGTTGTAAATTAAACAACTTAAAATATACAAAAATGAAACATTGAGTTGTTATAAGGAAATTTTAACAATTACTCATAAATTGGCTCTTCTTTGTATGTTTGCACCTATTTCAAGACATTCAAGGATGGTTGTTGTAAATTAAACAACTTAAAATATAAAAAAAAACGAAACATTGAGTTGTTATAAGGAAATATTAACAATTACTCACAAATTTTGAAATCAACTTTTTGCTTCCTTGTCGTCTTATTTTATGTGCTGAATGAGTTCCATTTTTTTTCCCTTTTTAGCAAGAAAATACTTGAAAAATAATATTTAATGCTAAATTATTTTTTATATGTACATTGTCAATCATGATTGCATATACATTTTAAGCACGTTTTTGTTGAGATGGCTCCTCCTGTGATGCAATTATTTCCATTTCTTTGACGATCTCCTTATACACTTTTTTGGACATTCTTACTGGCATGTTTCACATATCAGTTGTTGATCATTTGGGATTTTCATAATCTTCCTGAAAAAATTAATATATACACATAATTCTAGAAAATCATTTTATATAATTAGGAACATTACCTTTTGAATGATTGTTTTTTGTTCTTGTATGTTTTTGTTATTGCAAGCCTAACATCTCTCATTGACCATTACTCTAGATACGCATCTTGTAGTTTAGATATAATTTGGTTCTTAGAATCATTGGATTGATTTTTGTATTGTAAGTGGAAAGTACATTCTAGATCCCTCATAGTTATGTAAAAAAAAAAAAAAAAACCCTTTAATTAACCTCTAGTACCACTCTAGATGAGCCAAGGACTGAATCATCGTCATTTACATGTTCTATAATTTTTGTTTTCTTAAAAGGACATTGATCTTTTCCTTAGTTGTTGCTCCCTGTAGAACCTTAAACATATATGAATTAATACACTGTTTGAAACATGTTACCTAATATTCTTAAGTATATTATTTAAAAAAAAAAAAAAACTCATATTGAATAGTATTTTTTTATTCACTAGATTCATCATTCTGCAATTTCTCTATCAAGCTTTACGTTCTTCTACACCTATATTAGAAATAATCCTATCGACCTTGTTCATTTTGTGACTCTGCATGACACACACCAATCAAAATATATTAGTGAAACTTACATATAGCTCAAACATATTAATTTTGTAAAGAATTTACAAAAAACTTGCCTTCTCTACTTTTTTTGATGTGTTATCACTGTGTCGATCAGTGTTTTTATTACTTGAGATATTTTGAGACATTTTTTATAAATATAAAACTTGTAGCATTCAATATAGAATTCATTAAATATATTTCACAAATAAATCAAATAATTTTCAGCCAAAAAAACTCTGTAACCAGTATGTTTATCTAAATAAACACACCATTGGACTTAGAACATTAAATGCATCGGACGTTTAATTATTTTGGAGCACTGTCACGGAAAATTAATTTTAAAAATAGTTTTAAATTATTACAATGTGATTTGTAAGGATAAACGCACATAAATGATTTAACAGTCTTATTTGGAAGAGGCACGATGGTACATTATATTACACCAGGGATGACGATTAACATACTAGACAGAATAGAGAGTGTTCTAATATGTCGATGTGTTGTGTTACACAGGGAGCACGAGTGCGTTATATTACAAAGGGCGCGGGCGCACCATGAAACATATAATTATTTAAAAAAAATGGAGACAGCTCATAGGGTTTCAATCTAATTCAATAATTGATTCCCCTGCTTTACATGTCAAATGCCCTATTTATAGTAAGTACATAAACCCATTAAATATAAAATCCCTAAATTGAAAAACCCTAATTGTGAAGTGGTAGAGGAAGTTAAACCCTAACATGAAATTTTGCAGGAAGAAGCAAGGGTTTAAGGTAACTATTGATTTTTTTGTTTTTGTTTGAATTTTAATTCAATTTAAATAGGAAGCAGATCGTAAAAAAATTTACTAGTAAAATCTATAGTAAATTTTTTATTATATAGGATTTTTAATTTTTTTATAAATTGTGAATAAATCTAACAGAAATTGTAAAATATTTTAACAGTGAAATTTAATATTTTTGCTATCTAGGGTTTTGAGTGGATCATCATACCTTTCAACTTCTGTTTTTTCCGTGGATCCAAAATATTTTGTAGCTCCACAGTGCTCTCATTATATCTCTCTTGAAAATTATTTCTATTTTAATTAAACCCTAACAAAAACTGTAAAAAAAATTAGTAGTAAAATAAATAATAAAATTTAAAATTTTTAGTATACAAGTTTATTATTGAATCGCCATACCTTTCATCTTCTGATCTTCTGAATAGTTCTACTACTCCAAATTATTATGTTGTTGCACAGTGCCTGGCATGTGTCTCTTGCAAATCATTAACTTGAAATTCTGGGTAAAATAATGAAATGGTGAATAAATTTTTACTATTTAAAACACTTTATGAAATTAAATTTCGAAAAATCAATTGCCACTCATTTTTTAATTTTAGAAAAGATTTTTTTTTTTCAATTTCTCCGCACATCAGTGTGTTCGATAGTCAAGCGCACTGGTGCATTTATACAAAAGATGCACCGACGTTGTCAGGGCGACAAAGATTTTCAATGCACAAACATGATTCATTTTTTTTCGAAATCCCAAAACGGTGTGATAAAGTTTTTAACACAACGATGAGATTTTTATTTAATATCATCAGTGCTCTAATTGTTATAAGAACACTGAGTTGGTTGAATTCGTTTTTATTTTTTAAAATCGGGAAACAGGTGCGTAGTGGTGTTTTTTTTTGTAAATGCATCGGTGCATTTCTGTAAAAGAGCACTGATATAATAACATATTTTTTTCGGAATGTCGAAAACTGGTGCGGGTATTATTTGAATGCCCTGGTGTTGTTAATGTTTTAAATGCATCATTGTGCTTTGTTGCACCGATTTGGTTTAAAAGCTATATGAAATTTTAATTTCACATAAAATGGCATAATAATGGCAAATTATCCTTTAGAATGCATCCACATGAACTACAATAGTTCATAGTATACATTTTCTGCTTAAAGTCGTCTTATTCTTGAAAATTTATTTGAAAACTATATTAAAATTCAGATTGTGGTTATAAGTTGTCAAGATGAATTTTGGATATGCAACAAAAAAAAAAAAAAAATTGTTTTTTCTCAAATGCAAGAACAAAATCTCAATAATATTTGCAAATGGCCAATTATTCAAATTCCAACTTGTTCCATATTGCTGATCAAAGTCCTTCACGAAGTTCTCCCTTTCCATCTCCAGTAAGTTCAGATTTTATTTATATTTTGATTATCTAATTGATTTTTTTTTTAATTCATGTCAATTTGAATAAAAATGTATCCAAATTTGCAGGAACTCGATTCAGAATCGAGTTCATATACATAAATTATTACTCCATATTTCCAAAAACATCAAAAGCTCTGATGAGGAGAAACATATCGCAAGCAGTTGGTAGATGAAAATGAATAGCCTCTTCACCTTACTAATTGGAAGATGGCATCTTCTAGTTGCAATCCTAGATCAACGATGGTAATAATTGTTTAGTATAATGTAATTTCAACAAACCAATTACATTGACGTGCTTAATAATACCATTGATATTGTACTAATGACGTTCAATATTTTTTGAAATTATGATTCTAGTGATGATGAGCAATCCACCTACTATCTTCTGAAGCACCACACTACAATGCCAACTCGAGAGAACATTTCATTAAGAGAAAGAATTGGAGAGGAATCATACAAACAATGGTTGAATCAAGCACCTATTCAGGTCCCACTACGTCCAGATTCGCCAGTTAGGAATGACTACAACAATAGTAGTTCTTTATCACAAGTTGAAAATGGAGGCAATCAAATGGAGGTTAGTATGGATGATTACTTACGGGATATGACTATCATGGAGGCAATTTTGTTATATGCATTTTAGAATGATGAGCTAAGGGATGATGCTCATATCACTGATACCTTATTCGAAAGCCTGAAATATGCTTCCACCACCCCTATATTTGGACTTGGCAACAAGTCAAAATCTACTCAAATGGGGACAAGGATGTTGTTGTACAATGTGAAAGTAAAGATTGGCATGTCAAATGCATGTTTCTCAGCAATATTGAGGTAATTGAATTACATAATCCATCAAGTTCCTTATATTTTGTACAAGTGGTGGGACACCTTTGATCGAAAAAATATAAAGGAAGATCGTGATAGTGGGTTAATATTTATCAACTCTAGAAAGATGTGGCATGAACCTAGGGAGCCTTATGTTTTCCCAAAACACTGCAACCAGATTTTTTTACCCAGATGTGTTGGATAGGGATTGGTGGTTCATATTAAGACACGACCTTAGATCAAAACATATTTTTGAGAACAACAATGTTATCATGCAAAGCGAGGAATATAATCAGGGTGATGACAATGGGGAGTGATGTGTAATTGTTTTTCATCATTTATACTTATGTTGTATGTTTTTTCTATCATTATTTCACTAATTATATTATTATTTTATTCTTCTTGTTGACATTTTATAATATGTTGGTAAGATTCACAAACTTTTTTACACATTTTTTTTTGCAGTGGAAACATTTTTACAATACTTAAAACTAAGTATTTCCAATTGTGTACATTATCTATGATAATAAGGATTCAAGGTCACAACCCTTCTCAAATAGGAATATATTAAGCACACTGAATTTTTGATGGCGATTAAGAGGCATTTGTTTGACTTTCAAGTAGACTCTATGATAAATTTTTGTCTTTTATTTAGATTATGTGAAATAAATATCTATTTTTTATGTATTTATAACTAAATTATTTAAAGTAGACATGTCTTTATCTTTATGAACATGATGTAATATAAGTTATGAGAAATGTGAAAAACATGAATTTCAGTGACTATCTCGTGATAAGTATGTGGAAAAAATAATATTTTATGATTTGTTCATTAAGAAATAATCAAATATATCATTTTTCAAAAGTTTAAATCTAATTTATTATCATTTTTGTATTATTTAACTCATTTATTATTAAAAAGACAAATTTAAACCAATAGCAAATAAAGAACCAAAATAGCATCAAATTATTATGTCTTTATTACTAGGAAAAAATTCACTTGTCTCATTAAGGGATAACTTCCAATAGAGGAAATCTCCAAGTACAAGTAACTTCACATGAAGCCTTATCATGTTACATTTCTTTATCCTCATCTTTAGAGAGAGAAATTTCTAATTTAAATTGGTAAGAGTTGCAATAAATATTAAATTTAAATTGCTTGTGAGAATCTTATAACTTTAGTAGTAAATTAAATTTTACAAAAATATATATTTTTTTAATTTATATTAAATCTAAATTAATTGGGCCAATAGGCACTCTACAACTCAGCATGGGAGAAATGCTTTCACGTAACGTTACATTTAAAAATAGTAAAATAATAATTTAAATTAACAAATTAAAAATAGTAATAACAAAAGAAATTAATGTTCAGTCATAATTACAATACTTCAATTTACACCTTAATCTTATATAACTTTATATAGAAATATAAAGTAACTAGAAGTTAAAAAAGATAATTTAGCTTTTATTATGAGAAAGAAATGTACTAGTAAAAAAAATATAATTTACTTTTTACAAGGAAGAAATGTAATTTTTTTCACATGAGAAGAAATAGTATTATTGATATTACATTACGTGTAATTCATTCTATGTTCTATTTGCATGTGATATTTAAAACAAAAATATTCTACCAACAACCATAAGTAAAATATTTCAATGTCGATATTAAATAACATAATTGTATAGATATTTTATATAAAGAGAAGTAAAGTAGTTTAAAATGAAAACTTTCTTATATTTTCACTTTAGTGAGAAAGATTGAAAGAATTCTTATTCCATTAACAATTGATTTCTAATTCAATGTACGAGGGATGTTTGTAAATTTTTCAATGTTTAATATGGATTTGATATATAATATTTTACAAAATATTAATAGTAAAAATAATCAAGTGTTATACATACACTAAAATATTATGAGGGGGCATATTTTAACATTTTAATGTGGAGAACGTGAATTATAAATAAAATATTTCAATGTCAACTACATATATATTTATACCAGCCTAAATCCATATCAGCCTAATATTACAATCGTAGTTTCAACCATACTAAACTTTGTAATTTACAAAAATATCTTTGCATTTTTTTTTAAAGTAAGCCGTTTTGCATGCAATTTAATATATAAACGTTTTTATATAAGTTCACCAATACATAATATATAATAAATATTTCATAAAAATAAGCATCATGATGATAATCATCTAACAATCATAAACATCATCTAAGGTACACATTCGAATTCACTACCATCATCTAATTATATACACCTCTGGCACATATAAACGTCATTAGCTAGCACACAAATCTAATAATCTCAATGGGCATCATCATCGTGATCACATCTAACAAAACACAAAGATCCTAATCTAACATCATCACCACACACATCCTCAAATTAATATAAATCTCATGTCAAATAATTTCTATCACATACACATCTATCTACAAGCACATTAAATGAACACATCTAACATGATCTAACAATATACACATCAACACCAGTATATAAATTAAGTACATAAGCATGAATAAAAAAAATGCACTATATATTATATATATATATATATATATATATATATATATATATATATATATATATATATATATATATATATATACATGCAAAAAAGTCAAATAAGTGCAATCAAATATCCGATAAAACGACAAGTGAATGGTTCCAGGAACAATGACGGGTCTAGGGTTTCGATGCCGCGACCGCTTGTAGCCCACAACCTTTGTTTCCTGCCTGCACCTACCCCTGTAACCATGTGGACTAAACCTCTATTCTCCCTAACGTTTTTTATCCAGCTAACTGCCTGACCGACCCCTGCTGCTGTGATATACTCCTTTCCTCACAGGTTTTCCTCCTCACCCGTTTTAATAACCTTCATCGTTTATTGTTAGTGTTTGTGTCCTCTTCTAGCAGCTATCATAAACAAATCATGACAGTTATGGATGAGTTGGGTGACTTTGCGGATCCTTCGGAGGATGTGCCCATTTGGACACCCACCAGGACCACTGTTGTCGGTTTATTCCCCTTCATGTCTTACCTTACCGATGAAATAGAGGCTCTCCCACCATTCTCACCCTTGCATCCCGCTGGTTTCTCTCCCATAAGATGTGCCCTCTCCCCCTAAGTTCATCTCTCATCCCCTCTTGCCACGCTCCCTGGCCCTTATCGACCCTCTGTCTAAACCTAGCCGCCCTTCTCTCAGAGGTGATACTACCCTTAACCCACCTTCGATGGTGACAAACCCCCCTCCTTCAGAACATCCGCAGGGTTCTAAGGTCCTTAGACCGGTACCATCTGCTCCTCTGTTCTCTTTGGCCCCCTCTAGGGGACATTATATCGGCATTGGACCGATCTCTGGTATTTTCGCTACTATTCCACAGGCGGCGACTGAAAACCCTAGGGTTTCTCCTCCGTTGGGACCTGCTCAATCCTCGACTCAGGAAACATCGGCTGCGAGGAATTTTGGGGTTTCTAGAAAGAAAAGGGGTCTTAAGCTTTGGACCAGTGCGGTGCCCCTCAATTTTGCTGAGGACATTAAACTATTGGATGCTATGGACATTGTCAAAAAGGTGCTAGTTGGTCGGGTACGCAGTAGACATTACAGAGTGGCGAAATTACAACATTGGGTCTTGGAGGTCTGGGGTGAAAACCTGAAGGATACCCCGAACGTACAAACACTCGTCAAAGGTTGGTTTGCATTGCATTCCAGCTGTCTGAAACATACAAACTAGGTTCTTTCCATGGTCTAGCACCTTGATCAAGCCCCTGTACTTCTCAGAAGATGGACTCCCCTTTTTGACCCAGAGCGGGAAAGGGTCGACGCCGGACCTATATGGGTTCGACTGCTTGGACTTCCCTTACATTTTTGGACGGAAGATGTCTTCAAGCACATTGGGAATGCCCTCGGTGTTTAGCTCACTTTTGACGATTCATACCAGACTTCGGGGAGAATGGCTTACTCCAGGATATTGGTACACCTGGATCTTTCAGAGGGCTTGCTCGAGTACATAGACATCTCATGGAGGAACAATACCAGAAGACAATAGCTAGATTATGAGGGCGTAGCATTTCGCTGTCGGAGATGCCATAAGGTTGGGCATATTTATAAAGACTACCCCCGGTTGGGAAAAAATAAAAATCAGCCCTTGGCACAGGAAAAGACAACCCACCTGCATACTCCTCAGGACACACAACCTAGGAGCCAGGCTTCTACGGCTCAATAGAACCCAGTTGCTTCTAAGATCTCGGCCAGATAGCAGAAGAATCAAGTAGAAGAGATTGTGGCACCCCCACAATTGAAGAAGCGAGGGCAACCCCCCAACTGTCCTCAGCTGCCTCCTCCTACTCGTCCTCAATCGCCATCCAAGGGCTTGCCCTCGTCGGGAATGAATCCTCCCTACATCCCTATTTCCTCTTGCTGCTCATCTCATATTGATTGCATTTTATCAAGCTCTTTTTCTAATCTACATGTCATGAACTCATCCTCTGAACATCTGGGATTGGGACAGGATTCTGACCCCCCTTTCATCGCTCCACTCACCTGCCTGATTACATCTAACCCCACTTCTCACCTGCCTCCTCCTCGACTACTCCCACCCATCTCCCATCATCTACACCTATCTTCCAGATCCCCCCACCTGGGGGGTACATGACTTGCTCGAAATCGAAGAGACAAGCCCAGGACCATGTTGGGCTTGATATTCTCCACTCTCCCCCTCCCCCTAAACTCCATAGGGGCCGACCTTCCAATCTATCTAAATCCCAAGGCACATTTGAAGATGAGATTGCTTTGGGGGTTCAATCTACCATCCCAAGGATGCTTAGAGCTAGAGAATCCCAGTCTGTCCCCCCTCCATGAATATTTTCTCTTACAATTGTCGAGGGTTGGCTAGGTCGGACAAAAAACTAGCTCTTCGTCGTTTGCTAAAAAATGTTCTGCTTGATATTATTTTCCTACAATAGACCTTGGGACTTGTACTAGACATCTCACAGTCCCTCCAAAACATGCTTCCTAGATGGATTTTTATTGGACTTGATGCACATGGGAGGTCAGGAGGATTAGCTTTGGGCTATAACTCCCATACCATCAAGATGCTCAATTGCTGGAGTGGTTTGGGCCATCTTGGAGCAGATATCAAATTTGTTGAAATGGGTATGAATTTTCGAATATATAATGTTTACGAGCCTTGCCAAAACAGACTTTCTTTTTGGCAGAACCTCCTGAGTACTCATTTATTTTGACTGACCACCTGATCCTTGGTGGGGACCTTAATTTTTCCATCAGACATTCTAAATCCTAGGGACATAGGGCACAACGAGACTCCCTTTCGGATTACTTTCTATCTGAACTGGACGCTCACCATCTGATTGACATCCCCTCTGCAAAACCCCAAGCGACATGGAGGAATAACAGGACTGGGGAAAACAGTTTGGCCCGTGGGCTTGACCGCTTCCTTATCAAAGAAAATGTTATGGACTTGGGTTTACATATCAGACATTGGGTATACAGGTGGGATCTCTGATCACCTACCCATTTACTTGGAAATTGATGGAGGGCAAACAAAACCTAAAGGACCCTTCAATTTCTGTTCTGTCTGGCTCAAGGATGACTCCTATAAAAGAATGGTCACTGATTTCTGGAAGGCCAACCCCCCTGGGAGGAGAGAAGATAGTACTAAAGGATTTATACACTATCTTACAATCCTAAAGAGAATGTCCAAACTTTGGGCACAAAACAAAAGAGTACAAGAGGAACAATCTCTCTGTAGGATTGAATCTGAAATTGTTGCATTTGAAAATGATCTTGGAGGAATATGCACCTTAGAGGAACATAAGGAAAGGATGGTTCTCATTATGCTGAAAGAGCAAAAATTCTCAAGGATAAGGAAGAAACCTGGTGCCTAAGAAGCAGAGCCATCTGGATGCTTGAAGGGGACGAAAACACAAAATTCTATCACAAATTCACCAATGGAAGAAAGGCGATCAACACCATATGGAAACTACAGAATGAGCAGGGGCAGATTGTTAATACATTCCCACAACTTGTTGAACTTGTGTCCTCTCATTTCAAAAGCACATATCGTGCCCCCAGGGATACCAACTTGGCAGAAATTATCAGGGTTGCACAACTCTTCCCCAGATTTGTGGATCCTGAGGAGGGAGGTGAATTAATAAAGGCAGTTACTCTGGAGGAATTGGAATACACCTTAAAGTGGTTCAAAAAAGATAAAAGTCTGAGACCGGATGGATGGTCGATTGAATTCTACTTGGCTTTCTTCGACACCATTGGGGAAGACTTGCTCAGAATTGTTGAGGACTCGAGAAATAGAGGATATCTTGAAACCTCAATTACCTCTACTTTCATTGCACTCATTCCGAAGAAAGACAACCTGGACTCATTCGAGGACTTTCGTCCCATATCTCTCTGCAACTGTATATATAAGATCATAGCTAAGATCATTGCAAATAGGATGAAACCTATTCTTTCTAATCATATCTCTCCAGAACAATTTGCCTTCCTACAGGATAGACAGATCCATGAAGTTGTAGGTATTGCTCAAGAAGTAATACATACTCTACACTCTAGGCGTGGCAAAGGTATGATTATGAAGGTCGATTTATCAAAAGCTTTCGACAGGGTAAATTGGCTTTATATTAGAATGTTGTTAACCCATTTAGGTTTTCCTTACTTATTCATCAAATGGATCATGAGTTGCATTACTAACATCCCTTTCAGCATTCTGGTGAACGGAAGTGCCTCTCCCTTCTTTACTTCTGAAAGGGGTCTGAGACAGGGATGTCCTCTCTCACCTTTGCTCTTCCTGCTTGTTATGGAAGGACTCAGTAATCTCATCAAAGAAGAGCATCGAAGAGGCAGATTAAAGGGTATAAAGATAACATAAGGTTGCATCCTAACCCATCTTCTCTTTGTAGATGATATCCTAGTTTTTATTAATGGCAGTATTGGGGAAATTAGTATCATCAAAGCAAATTTCTCCCTTTTTCAAGCGGAAACAGGTATGATCATAAATGAAAGCAAGTCCAATTTAACAACAACTGAATGTACTCCGCATGAGATCTATTTTGCTCTGCAACGGTTCCATTTCACTCAGCTACAACTAACTGATGGCTTAAAATATCTAGGTTACAAGTTGAAGCCACTTGGCTACAAGATCGTTGACTGGACTTGGCTCATCTACAAGATGGAGAAAAGACTTAATACTTGGAACCTCAAATACCTCTCGCATGCAAGACGGCTCACTCTAATCAAAAGTGTCCTGGAGGCCACTCCAGTATATTGGATGTCCCTGGCTTGGATACCTAGAGGCATTCTCACTAGAATACAATCCCTCTGTTCAAGATTTATTTGGCAAGGGAACAAACATGGCAGGATTTTTGCATTGGTCAGGTTGGAGGCTCTGAACCTACCAAAAAAATGGGGGGGTTGGGGCCTAAAAAAGTTAGAAGACTTCTCATCAGCACTTGCTGCCAAACTTGGTTGGCAATTAGTATCAGCAGACAGCCTTTGGACAAGGGTTACATATGCCAAATATATTGCTCTGATGCACATCATGGACTGGATTAAAATAACTCACCTAAGTACCTCGGGCATCTCTATTATCTGGAAGGCCGTCCTAAAAGCTTTGAACCCTATCAAAGAGGGCCTCACTTGGAGAATTCGATCCGGGCACACAATTCGCATCGGCCTCGATCCGTGGGTGGGATGTGGGGACATGCACCACCTACCTATGGAAGTCATGCAGTATCTTCATCAACATAACATTTCTTATATTGCACAAATTGCAGACTCAGAGAACACCTCTTTCCTCCAACAGGCTTGCAAAACTGCACATCATTTGAACATTCCTCCTATTTGGACACAGCACTAGGAGGACTACACTCAAGCCCTCACTTATGCCCACATCCGTATCCTTGAAGGTGACGATGAGATTATATGGGCTCTCTCAAAAAATGGAAGGTACTCGCCAAAAGAAGGATATCTAACATTGTCGGCACCATGGAAGCCTCTGATGCTCGTCAACTAGTGGAGACATCTTTCGAAGCTTAAGGCTCCTCCCAGAACTAGACTTTTAATGTGGACCATCCTACGGAACAAAATCCCAACTGGTGAAAACCTCATCAAACGAGCACAATATGGTCCCCATTGGTGCAACATTTGCAAGAAGGAAAATGAATCCACTTCCCACCTATTTCTGGATTGTATGGCTACTGGTAACCTGTGGAAACTTATGCTCCCTCCCATCACCCCTTCTGCAAATTGGGCTGGCAATACTATTCTTGCGGCCTAGTAGTCTTGGTACAACACTTCATCTTCGCATAAGCTCCGGAACCTCCCCCTTCTGATTTGCTGAACTATCTGGATTGCCAGAAACCGTATAATCTTTCAGAACATAACGCTGAACTGGGCTGTACTGGCGGCCAAATTCAAGGCGGATTTCTCTTTCATTCCGGACGATCCTCCCCCACATAACACCCGCATCCCCACTCTTGTTCAAATTGACTACAACAAACCTTGGGCTTACTTCGACAGTGCAGCACAAGAGCAAGGTTGTGGAGGGGGGGGGCTATACTTCATATAAACCACCATCATACTTATAGGATGCTCATAGGTTTTCGAAGAGGCACTAACAATTCAGCTGAGCTCGTTGCCGCAAAACATCTCATTCATTTCGCTTTTGAGAAAAATTGCAAAGATCTACAATTATTTGGGGACTCAAAAATTATTTGTAATTGGCTGAACAGGAAAACTAGATGTTCTACTTATGCATTAAATCACATTTTGGAAGAAACTTTGAGATTGATTACATCTTTTGATACTTTTACATGCTCACATATTTACAGGGAGCAGAACAGAGCTACCGATAGCCTATCCAAAGAGGTTGCGCTCAGGGAGCCAGGCATCTGGTTGATTAGAGAGCACCATGGTGAAGCATACTACCAATATTACCATCGGCCATTCATGGACGTACAAGTTTAATTCATGATTTTGTTTTGGATGTGTTTTGATCAGGCACATACCTTTTTTGTATGTATATATTGACACTGAACAGTATGGTAAATAGTATGATTATTGTATGGCTTACAGTTTTTTTGTTTATTATTGTTACCCCCTGCATGGAACAAAGGCAACAATTTTGTTTATACATGACATGTTTATGAACTGCATATGCACCAACATCTACAGAATTTAATTTCCTTTCTTAATGAAATTATGATTTTTCCTTATGGGAAAAAAAAATATCCGATAAAACAAACGTAGTGTCAGGCTGGTCTGCAGTAGAAGACAATGGATGGTCAACTATTATATGATCAATGTCTGTCAAACTCAGCTGAGGTGGAGAAGGAAGTGGCTGGTTTGCATGAGTAGAATATGATGGATGCTCAACTATGTATGCACCCTCAACACGATCTGGTGAACTCTGAGGTGGAGGAGGAGGTGGTTGTTCTACTCTGTTAGGAGAAACATGAGGTACATCCTCTAGCTTTGGAATCTCATCATCAAGCAACTAACAAGAAGGTGTGCTACTAGAAGGATCACCGACACCCTAACTATCATGATCCGATGGGGTGGTACTACCAGAAGCATCATGGTCACCACCCTCATGATCATGATCATCATCATCACCATGATCATCATCATCACCACCTTCATTTGAAGTATTTGTAGTTGCATGATGTTGCCCTTCATCCCTCATCATTGTTAGTACCCTACTAGTTTTGATGATTTGCCACATAAGAGACATCATTTCACAGACAGTACTTGTACAAACCCATGAAACTAATATCTGCAGTGATATCTCAAGGCCTCGCAGGATGGACTCCCGCATCAATCAAAACTCTGTCCAATCTATTGTAGTAGTCCATCCGAACTCGCAGACCAGGCCTACAGCCTTGGATGCCCATGCCCCCTTGAGGATGTGCCTCACCCATCTCCTCATCTCCTCTGACATTCGATGGGGGAGGAGGCATGTCCCCATCAAATGTGTCGATATCTACAAAATATATAGTACAAATAAATACTTAGATAATTTTATTAAATAATTTAATAAAACAAGTTAAATAATGTGCTAAAATAAATTTTATTCTAATTCATTAAAACAAGAAAATGAAACTTGCTGACTAATTTAAAGAAAACGCTAATATCACCTCTATCATTTTGAGACTCAATAGTTGCGAAGAAGATGTTGGGACACCCTCTTTAATTAATCCCCATGTATAGAAACGCCAACGTGACAAACGCATGGTCATGCTCAGTGGCCAGTAGCATCAGTGGCTCAGGAGAAATCCTGGCAGGATACTTTGGCATGCCCCTTTTGGGCATCATCTTCCCCCACATGCGCATTCGGACCTCAGTGATCGGCCTAGGAGGGAGAGGGTCAAATTTATGCCTCGTCTCTGGAAACCTACCAAAAAATAAACAAAAAAATATTGAAAGTGAAAGGGAATGTCTCCCTCCCATGTCTCAGTGCATGACATCTATCTAAAGCCATGCAAAATTTCCTAAAAAAGATGGCAAACCATCTGATGCAACATGGCACCTAAATCAAAGAATCAACATAATACAAAACAGGGAAACTAATGCGCTACCCATCACTACTAGAGTTTGCAATCATGGTGACTAATAATGAGAGGCACCTAACCTCCTCTGCAGCAAAAGAAGAAATCTTTAGTTGTCCACCATGAACCTGAAAATCTAATGGATGGACCGCATGAGGCCCAACATATCTATGAGTGTACGCAAGTTGACTCCTAGCAGCAACCCCATGGTGGACATCATGGAACTGGGGAAAATCCTCCCCTCTCCTGGATAGGCCAGTGATAAAGTACAGGTCCTCCTCAGTGGGTCTATACCACGTCGTAGGACCGACATGAAAATCCTTCTCATGGACATTCCATCGGTGGATCAAATGCGCCAAAAATACAGAGTGTGCCTTTAGGGATGTAGCCTCATCATAGTACTTGAGAAGGCCTACATTCCTCAAGAGCGCTCAGGTCACTGCATTAATAGGGCAAGGATATAAATCCCTCTTCCTCTCTCTGGCCTGCTATGTTCATACCATATTGTATGGATCTGACTGCTCCTACTCTTGTTGGTGCTCCCTCTATTGATGTCTTTACTACATGATTGACATATAAAATAAATCAGCCTCATACATAAACCATATTTTTTTATTAAATCAAATATGTTTTTATAAATATGGAAACATAAGTTTTAATTAAAAAAAAACACCGATGCACTCAAACACAATCATTCACCAGCATCGATGCAATTTCAAATATAACTGCACCACTACCGGTGTGCACATAAGCATAACGCACCACTATTGGTTCATAATTTTAACTTTTGACAGCGGTGCGGAAAACTTGTGCACTGGTGCACATGGATAACCTTTTCGGCCCAGTATGGAATGTTTAGGTTATCAAACGCACTGAGCTATCGCTCTATTTTTAAATATTAAATTTTTGATGTGTTTGGTAAATATAAATGCATCAAGCATGACGCACCAACTTACAATCTAGCACATCAATACTAGTGCATTTTAGTTTACAAAACACACTACAACAATGACAATGTGGTATGTTCATGCACTGACTTGCGATGCACCTTGTAAATTTACAAGGCACTCTGCTATCGATGCGAGCCAATCGTATTGAATGCACTGCGCGGTGAATTGTTTTTGAAAAATAGTGGAAAATTTAGCCTAATTTACAATTATAATCCACTAAAAAATTAAATTACAAAGAAACATAGAAATTACCTAGACATTTTGTCGTCGGGGAGGCATTGCGGACACGTAATGGAGAAAAACAAATTTTAGGACTATTTGAAAATATTGAAAACTCAAATAGTGAGCACGGTACTGAAGGATGGTGAGCAAGAGAAGCACTATTGTCAAGGTGTTTGCATGTGGCAAGAGTGGTACCATTGCTTCATATCTCTTCCGCATTGTATATTGTAAAATTGAAAATTATGGTCGGGAGGGTTTTTTTTACTTAGCTCTTCTCCTTTGTGCTTCTCCAAACACGAAATGCACTAGTGCAAGATATATCCATAAGCATCACATTTTTTTTTTAATTAAAAAATATCACGGTGCTTTTCTTGAGGTGCCCGAGGGTGTTTCTATATAGTTACCCCACCAGTGTTGTGTTTTTACTATAGCACCATTATTTTTTAGAATTTAAAATCCACCTAACGGTGCTCTTTGGAAAAAGCTCTAAGGGGTGTTGTTAATCATACCGCACCAAGGCTTCGTTGGAAATATAACTACATTTCTTTGAAATTTAAGACTATAGTGGTGCTCCTTACTAGCATGCACGGGGACATTTTACTATGTGAAGGGCATTGGTGATATTGACTATTCAAGCACTGGTGCGTGATGTTATGTAGTGCATTTTTTTTTTAAATAAATTATCAATAGTGCGCCATGTTATTTGCAGCACCTGTGCTTGTATGGATAGTAAAAAATTGGTGCATTTGTATCTTTAAACACACCGTTAAAAAGACATCCGCTCACCCACCTCCGCTACAAGCATATTTTTGGGCTATTTTTATAGGGGCTTCCACAAAAACCTCTATGGATAGTAAAAAATTGGTGCATTTGTATCTTTAAACTCACTGTTAAAAAGACATCCGCTAAAACATCTGCTCGCCCACCTCCGCTACAAGCAGATTTTTGGGCTATTTTTATAGGGGCTTCCGCAAAAACCTCTTCTAGAGGTTTTTTCCTTGTAGTGGATAACAGGTTGATAATATCTTAGTTCATACTCAGAACTAATAACTTTCCACTATAATAACTCTTTTAGACCAATTTTCACATTGTTTACTTCATTTAGCCAGGCCTCTGGTTTTTTCATAGAAACTATTTACAACAACTAGTTATAGAATCAATTCACATAAATAAATTACAATTACAAAAACAATTCACAGAAATATTTTACAGAAGTCAGTCACATAAACAATTCACAAATACATAACCTATAGCAAATTTCCACCAAGATACATAGATATACTTATCTATTCAAAGTCAGTTAGTTTGCCACAGTAAATCACGAAGGAAGGAGGAATGCTCCTCCCAACCAATGAGCATGTAACACCACCAGATCTCCCCTCGAGTTGATTTCCTTTCAGGACATTTTTTCTTAGACTAAAACCACACTAGGTTTACCAGGGTTTTTTTGACCTCACTGGATCTTGCCAAAACTTTCACAGGCTTACAGGTCTAAAAAGAAATTCCAGTGGCCACAACCAACTCAAGAATTTCTCTATGACGTTTTCCGCCTTACCTCAACAACATCATGTCTAAGGTATTGAGTTCTCTTCTCCTCTTTCTTGATTGCTTCAAGTTCGCTCTCTACCCTCTTGGCTCTATTTTCCCAAACTGAGATATTTATCTCTGGAGAGAGGAGTAACTATCCATTAACTGTCTGATAGGTGAAATCCTCTTTTAGCATTTTCCTCCTTCATGTAATTTCCTTGGATGACCATAACTAATCTTGTTAATTCAATTAAAATAAAATAAACACACATGTTTAACATTATATCAGGCCTACTATTAGCCCATAGTTTTCCAAGTTACTTCTAGTATAAGTAAATTTAAATATTTACTATTCACTGAGGGATATTATATCTATCTATTTTTTCCATTGCCATTGTATTTTTTATTCAACTATATCAATAGTTCTCCTAGGCCCCTAACATCTATTTATTTTTGTATCAAGAAGCACTCTCTAGCCTAGTATGGAAGAGATGTTGTATTGTCATATCCTACTACGTAAATATTTTGACATGGTCAAATTACATGAAAATAAAAATAAAAGGGAAGCACAATTATTTACATAATTAAAATTATAAAAGTCTAAAAAAATAACAATTATAATTTTAACTATAAAATTATAGATTTAAAATTATAGAACTTCGGGTTT
>APFE030254965.1:9538-89554 GCA_000404065.3 Pinus taeda
TTTCCCAAAAAACGTCATTTAGGGCCTCAAAACGGCTCCGGAAGTTCAGGACCCGAAAAAAATGCTAAAAATAGTAAACTGTGCTACAATTTAGGAAACTAAAAAGACTGAAAGAGATAGTTGTGGGGGTCCAAATGGGATAGGTGGGTGGCCACCAACATCCACCTGGATCACCTTTTGCTTTACCCCCTGGGTAAGATGGATTATGAGTCTCATCACTTCTACCTTTTTCTCAATTCTTGTCAACGGGACCCCCTCCACCCCCTTCCACCTGTCCAGAGGTATCCGACAAGGGGACCCTCTCTCACCCTTTCTATTTGTTATTATGGCAGAAGGTATTGGACGTTACATCAAAGATTCCCTTCAAAACCAGAAATTACGTGGCCTTTCTTTCCAGAATACCCCGGCTTTCACCCACCAGCAATTTGTGGATGACAATATGTTATTTGGTCATCCTTCGGTCTAGGAAGCCCGTAAGCTAAAATCAATTTTATCTGACTTTTCGGAAGCCTTTGGCACCTGCATTAACAAATCAAAATCTCAAGTCTTCTTGTTTCACACACCTCCCATCACTCAAACCTCCATAGCCAGAATTCTGGGCTTCTCGATTGCATCTCTGCCCTCCAAATACCTGGGAGCTCCAATGACAGCCTCTGCCTTAAAGCACTCATCCTGGAAAATTCTCCTAGAAAAACTAGAAGCCCATATCTCTTCATGTACCTTCAGAGCTCTCAATATGGCGAGTCACCTAGTTCTAATCAAGGCAGTGCTACAATCTATGTCGCTCTACCTCTTCACGGTCCTGGCAACACCCAAATGGGTTCTTAAAGCAATCAAAAATATTCAACGGGATTTTTTATGGGGGAATATGAAACAAAAAAGAAAATGGGCTCTGATAAAGTGGGAAACAATTTGTCACCCAAAATCCTCTGGAGGCACTGGATTATGGGATCCTCAGCATAGCAACGAGGTCATGGGAGCGTGCATTTGGTGGAGATGGCTCTCGAACCCATATACTCCTTGGGCAATCCTCTGGACAGCTAAGTATGCTCATAATAGACCAGTGGATCATTTAATTCAGCTCAAAGAAGTTGGCACAGGCTCTCTAATTTGGAATGCTGCCAAAAAACATAAATATCTAATCCAACAACACAGTTTTTGGGAAATCAGGAATGGAGATAATGCGAGGTTTTGGGAGGACTCCTGGCAGCAAAGACCAAAATTGAAGGACCTACTCATGCCCACCAGCTTCAGGATTGGGTAGAGCAACCGATGATCAAAGTAAATCAACTTTGGGAGTAAGTTCACAACCAAGGTTATAGGCAATGGTTATGCTCGAACCTCATTCTTGGGCAAGCCACACAATCCATCAAATATAGCCTAGATACAGAACACTCAAATAGGAAAATTCACCAATCAGATAAGAAATACATCATCAGATGGGGTTATGAAATGAGAGGTACCTTCACTTCCTGGGAAGCATGTCATATAATACTAAGCGACCATACTGTCAAGGATATCCTCTGGCACAAAGTTTGGGAACCACCAATTGGCCAAAAATCTCCACCTTTCTCTAGTTGTTGTGCCAAAATAGAATCCTTACTTGGGATAATCTAAGGAAATGGAGTTTTCACGGACTTTCCATCTACCCAAATTGTAAACAGGAAGAAGAAACTAAGGAACATCTCCTAAACTCATGTCTGTTAGCAACTCGACTTTGGGAGAAGGTTAGCTTCAGATGTCAAAGAGATGGACGAAATAAGGAGAATTCAAATAGCACTATTCATTCTTGGGCACTTCACCCTTATAAAAGTAAAATCTTAAACGCCTTATGGAAGCTAATACCAGGTTTCCTCATGTGGACAATCTAGAATGAGAGAAATAGCCGCATCATCAAAGACCATTCCTCTCCCATAGAAGTTCTATGGATCAATATATGTCAAAACATACGAGAAATCTTGATGCTCCAAAAGTGGCTTGATGATGATTTCCCATCCACACCACAGGAACAAAATATATGGCTAAATTGGAACCTTCAGCGCCATGAGCAGGTACACCTAAGGAAAATCCCTCCCTCTGGAGATACACCTGACAAATGGACTCCACCCCCACCACACATGGTACTGCTCAACTTTGATGGAGCATCAAAGCGAAATCTAGGTAAAGCAGGATTTGAGGGAATGTTTAGAAATCACAAGGGCAATGTTCTCCAAACATTCATGGGGTCAATAGGTTGGGATACAAACAACTCAGTTGAATTAGAATGAATTTGGCAAGGACTTCTCTTGGCTCAAAACAATAGATTCTTCCCACTCATAATTGAAGGGGACTCTCAGATCTTAATTAACATGATCAACTAGATCTTACAGGGAACTCCAGCACATAAAGTGGGTAGCAAAACTTAAGCAATATGATATATGTAAAGGAGCACTTAAGCAATAGGATATATGCAAAGGATGTACGTTAAAAAATTACATAAAATCCACATTCCATGATTAGGACAACAAAGCACATGCAATCCTAGAAAGGATCCACTATGATGTTTATGGACCTTTCTCGACAATCTACACTGTTAGACACAAATGTTTTGTCATTTTTATTGATGACTTCTCACGTCAGTGTTGGATATTTTTCATGTGGAAGAAAGATGAGACATTCTCCAAGTTCGTAGAACTCAAGGCACTGGTTGAAAAAGAAGCTACCAAGAAGGTGAAGTCTCAATTGTAGCGGCCGCAACACCCTTGAAAATTTTGGCCTGCACTTAAATTTTGGAGCCTAATATGGATATTGTGATCAATCGTTCCTTAGTCACTTATTTGTAAGTTGATCATGATCTCAATCTCCCCTTTTCGATCTTAAGAGTCATTCATGCTTTTATTTTTACATAGAATCTATCATCTTTGGGCATGTGTGTGATCCAGGTGGATTTTGGTGGCCACCCACCTATCCCATTTGGACCTCCATAACTGTTTCTTTCAGTTTTTCAGTTTCCTTAATTATAGCATAGTTTACTATTTCTAGCAGTTTTTCTGTCAAAAAGATGTCTTTTCCGTCGTAGTCCTCGGAGAGATCTTTCCAATGGGCTATCATGCACGTCAAACGGAGATAATATGACCAATTCGTGACCTCGGGAATTTGATGTACCAACTTACCCAAAAACGGGGCCCACAATTTGGCGTTTCATCTTCTAGGGTTAGGTTTTGGAATGTGAAGGGTCTTCCATTGTTTCTCAACAATAAATAGGCCTTCGAGCCTCATTGTAAAACAGTTCAGAGGCATGTAGCTGCCACATCTCTTCTCAGAGATAAGATACCATCGCCCTAGCTGGTTTATTTCCATTTATGTTTGTAAGCATATTTCAGTATTTTATAGTAATTAAATGAAGTGTTATTTCCGCTGCATCTCTTTATTTATGGTTATCACATCTCTGTATTTATGGTTATCTCTGTAATCTATTGCTTTCCTGTTTAAATCTGGATCAGTGGTATCAGAGCGGTATGCTTTTTCTCGGTTTTTCTTTGCATGTCCCCAACGAGGTCACGATATGAGTTAGGGCTTGAACTGGTCGAACCTTTGCAAGACCAGCCTCGAAAATCCCGACGGCCTCCCATGGCGGACGAGAAGAAAGACTAGGGGGCAGGAGATCCTATCAAAATCTTGCTCGAAGAAGCACTCGAGCAGCAAAGGAACGCGATGATGGATAGCTTTGTGCAGATCCTTCAGTGGCTACCCAGAGGCGACGCATCGACTTCCAACAGCTACTCTGGAAAAGCCACACCATTTAAGGTACAAGTTAACTTTGAAATCCCCATCTTCGAGGGTCAAATAGACACAGATGCCGTAGATAAATGGTTAAATATACTAGATGGGTATTTTTTGTTCATGAATTTTCAAGTCGGGAAAATATTGTTTTCGCTCTTCTCAAGGCATCCCCCCACGTCAAGGACTGGTGGGAAACCTACTGCAAGTAGAAGGATGAAAGTACAGGCTCACTGTTTTCAGCCGCACCCACTTGGAATGACTTTCGAGATGCCATCAAGGAGTAGTACTACCCTGTCAAAAGCTATGAGGACAAATGCATCAAATGGACCACACTGCGGCAGGGACGAGACCAAGATGTGCCAAAGTTCACAAACATTTTTCATACCCTTCGCACACAATTGGGTATCAAAGATTCTGAGCTACATCTGGTACTTAAATACCGCAGATGCCTACACAGATACATCCAGGAAGAGATGGAGTTCCTAAACATATCCTCACTCGGCACGACATACCGATACGTTGTCAAAATCGAGCAAAAGTTCAAACAGAAGAAGCGAGACTTTGGATCTGCAAATCCGAAGCCCAAAGGACAAAGCCAAGGTGGGGTGACCCAAGACAACCTATCGAAGCCGCAAGAAAAGAACAACACCACGAAGCTAAAGAAGGACACAGGAAAGTGGTGTGAGTTCCACAAGAGTCCCACTCATAACACAAGTGAGTGTCGGACCAAGCAGTTGCTGGTGGTCGAGTTGAAGGCTTCCGAATCAGATACATGTTCCGACCCTGAGCAAGAACCTGACAAGGGGAATGGCAAAGGGAAGCAGATCATTGATGCGGAGCCCAGTGCCACTGTTGCCACCACCAAGATCCAGAAGAATAAACCTGAAGACCTAGAGGAGGGGGAGCGCCTTTTCCACTCACAAATGTGGGTGAAGGGTTCACCACTACAATTCATTGTTGACAATGGGAGCCAAAAGAACCTCATTTCAGTAGAGGTTGTGAAACGATTGGGCCTACTGACTACACCACACCCACAACCGTATAGTATTGGGTGGCTTCACGAAGGACGAGATCTCAAATTTCACTAGCAGTGTCGCCTTCCCTAGATTATCAAGCCCTTCACAGACGAGGTATTGTGTGATGTTACACCTCTGGATGTTTGCGATGGACTATTAGGCCAGCCATACTTGTGGAGGCGACATGCTATGTATGAGTCAAGGCCTCACGCTGTCATTATTTCTTTGGATAATTCATTATATAGGATACCAGAGGTAGCCCCACCTACCGCCACCTCTTTGATCACTGCCAAGAAAGGTAGCAAGCTCATCTCCCAGACTAGGAAATTCATTCTCTGTCTCGTTCACTCCCAAAATAAGGGGAAGACCGTTGCTACATCCATGACCCCCGCAAAGGGTTCCTCCATGCAGCAACAACAACAGAGGGATACGGTCATGACAGAACACAGGAGCAACTTCTCCTCACCCATAGGGGTACCACACAAGTTTCAGGTGGGCGACAAAGTTTGGTTGCATCTGCAGAGAGAACGCCTTACCAGAACCCATCAGAAACTCAGACCACTCTGACATGATCCTTACACCAATACCAAGGCTACAGGAAACAATGCTTGGAAGCACAACATTCCTCCATTCCTTTGCTTGCACCGAGTGTTCAATGTGGACCGTTGCTGACCATGCTTCCCACCATTTCTGGACACATTAGAGATTGCAGAACAACTCACTAGAGACCCAGCTCAGTGAAAGCTTCCTCATCTTAGGGAGGAACTCATTGCAATGGGGACCATTTCTTCCTAAGGGGGGAGGAATGATCTAGGTGGATGTTGGTGGCCACCCACCTATCCCATTTGGACCCCCATAATTATTTCTTTCAGTTTTTCAGTTTCCTTAATTATAGCATAGTTTACTATTTTTAGCCGTTTTTCGGGTCCTAAACTTCCAAAGCCGTTTTGAGGCCCTAAATGACATTTTTTAGGAAAATGGGTTGTCCTCACCACATAGACATGTTTCAAACTCATTTCACACAATCTATCATCATTCGAAAGTCTATCATCGGAGCCACACTTGTCGTAAGATGCCACAAACATTGTTTCATTAAGCGAAGGTGTTATATGTTCTAGATGGTTTATGTTGTATCGCTAAGTTTTCAAGTGTGTGATCATAGTCAAGTTTTATCATTGTTCACATCAGTTCCACTGCTCCTACACTTAGCCAAATTTCGGACTATCCTTATCAACCCAGCCTAAACCAACTTTCCTAAATTGCGCACTTCACATACGTAACCATCAAGATTTTCCCTTGCCTATTGGAATTGTGCAATGCACACAAATCCAAACCTCCCTTAGCATTCAAAATTGTGGAGTGGTTTCCTCCAATGTCCTTCCCTCAGCCTGAACCCAATGTCTCCAGAAACTGTGTAGTTTTTTCCCTTGACTACCCAGTCTGCCTTGCATCTTGAAATTGCATAGATGTGTCCTCCCATGACCTCATCCAATAGTAGTGCCTTTCATCCAGCTAAAAATTTGTAAATGTTTCCTCCCAAGGCCTCATTCCGCAACGGACACTTCTCGCTGAAAATACACAATTATGTCTCTCAGGGGCCACGAAGAAAGATGACATGATAGATGACTCTCAAGGAGCTAAGGATAAAAATAAGTAGACCAAGGAACCTAAGGTATGATAGAATATCGAGACCGCATGAAGACTCCATCTGATGCATAACCCTTTGGAGGCTAGGTATGGAAAACAAAGCACATATTTTGAAATACACCTCTTATTGTAGCTTAAACGTTTGCTTATCGTTGTTGTATCATTTTGTCTTCAATGAAATGCATGGTTGCAAGAACTGAAAGTCATTACATTGTTCCATGCACGTGTCTTGCTCCCTTTCACTTGTTTATTACATAGCTTAGAAGATGAAGAGAAATACCACTTGTTTATTTAAGCTACAGAGGTTGTGACCAACATGATCTTACGACTAACCAGGCATGATGAGAGGCATCCTATGTGGGATGAAATATGTTTAATGATATGTATATAGTTAGTACACTCCTTTGCATTAATCCTTGATTTGTATCTGGCATGTACCCTCACTACTTATCGAATTTGGCTACCTGCTGCTAGTAGTCTCTTAGCTCTTTCTTGACAAAGCAAGGGTAGGAATTTCCTTCAACCTGATTTCTTCAAGGCTCTTCATAGAAAGTATAGAGCTAAGAGAAGGAGATGTGGAAATCACTATCAAACTATTGAAAATACTTTTCATGTTTGAACCTATTCAAACAATTAAGTTGCCACTCAACAACATTGTCAATATTGGAAGACTCAAGAAAGATCACATCTCTAGATATTATAAACTTCTTATTCACTTCATCAAAAATATACATATAGTAAAGGACAACAAAAGTCATATATATATATATATATATAAACTTTGTGCAAAGTAAAAAAAACACATATAACTTAATAATCCTGACATGTCAAAAAGCCTTCTTTCCTTTGGAACTTGCCAAATCTCATAAATTTGTTCCCATTTCACCTCTGTCGTGTTAGCACCTATTAATGATATATGTATCAATGCATCAAGTTTGTTAATTGGTAGTCTTCTTATCCTTATATCTTTGATCATATTTTTCTTAGAGAACCCTCATTCACATGTGACGGTGCTCATTGGTATGACAAGCATTGCTTGCCATAATTTTAGCATATTTGGATACCTAAAGTGCCAATCTTTGTTTGAGAAAATACTTTCCATACATCTTCCTTTAAGAATCTTTCTCTATTCAAACGAACTACGTCAATAAATTGATATAATTCTCTTTGACAAGTTGTAATATCAAACATTAGTACATTTTCACCTTCATTACATGTTTTATGTTGCAAATGTGAAAAAAGTATTTCAAGCCAATGCTTTACACTATTTTCTCTGACATAAATATCTGACAGGTAATGACAAGGACTAAACAAACTTGTTGGATTAAAAAGATGAAGATCTGGAAATCTTGAATCGAAACTCTTAATCAATGCTTGGACATAATTTCTTGTAAGTTGTATGCAACTTTGAAGGGATCCCTCAATGCAAGCTACCATTGGTTGTGAAAATTGTTCATCATGGATTGAAATATACAAAAAATCATGTCTATGGGTATTCCCCTCTTTGTCAATATTTTCAAGGAAACCATCTTTGGAGTCTTTCAAAAATTTAGTAAGATGTAAAACACGTTCTACAAAAGAATTTAGTATACAAAAATATCTTTTAAGAGTATTTAGTGCATGGTCAATAGGTATTCCAAGAAATGTGACATCAACGTTATCTTCTTGAAATTTTTTGTTTAGATTATTCAACTCCTTCAAAACATCAGCAAGCATTTTTAAACAAAATTGAATTAAAAAAATCCTTGCCTTATGATACAAATCATTGCCTTATGATACAATGAATTCTTTCTTTCTCTCTTCTACACGCTCAAAATAGAGAGCCATAGAATCCCATGGATTTGAAGAACCTGCAAGGATTCTAATTCCATTATCTCTAATAAGGAAATGAGCTTATTATTTCTCTTTGCTAAATTTCCAACCCATGAGTATACCTTGTTTGTTATTGTCACAACATACAAATACTCAGGTATCTTTTTCAAAGCATATGATGGTACAAGTGCTTCAATATGTGAAATGCAATGAGTGCCAATCAAATTTGCTAAATCATTCTTTAGCAGTGTGACAAATCAATTTTCACATCCAACCATAGATGAAGCACCATCAGTCGAAACTGCTATTAGTTTCTCACTTTCCAACTACCTTGTTTCCTTTAAATTAACAATGGTATCATATATAGTCTTTCCTTTTCCACTAGGAACAATAATCATTTTCATAAATTGTGTGGCTGGAGGGCCCAAACCTTTTAAATCTAGATATCTAGAATACACAACAAGGTGTTGTTCGAAACCATTGTCTATACTTTCATCTAACATTATAGAGAAAAGGGGATTTTCTAACTCTTTTCTCATTTGCACCTCTTCAAGATAATTTGATATAGAGTGAATGAATTTAGTAGCTTCTTTTCTGTTTATGTGGGAAGAATACTCCACTCGAGAAGGCATATTAGGCCTCTGTAGATGCATTTGAATATTGCAAAGATCTTCATAAGTAAAAATTGAAATATGTTTTTTTACAATAAAATATGCTAACTAAATGGTAGTTTTGACCATTTCCTTATTAGCCTCACTTATAGCCACTATGTGTTCTTTAATGGGATTTTCAAACCTTTCATGTGATACAAATTTCTCTGAGTTGATGTTTGATGAATAATGGATTTTGCATGAGTTCTCACAACATGATATTGAATCGTATTAAATCCATATCCAATACCCCATGGACCTTGAGCCTTGTATTTCTCACAAATTTTACACTTCATATGAGTCTTGTGATATTCAACATTGATACTATACACCCAAGGATGTTTATCATCCACTCTTCTCGGAATTCACGTTTTGAGAAGGCCTTCCTCCTCGAACTACTAGATCCACCATCGTGTTCTTCCTTTTTATTGCCAAGAATTTTTATATCAACAAAATACTCTTCATTCATATCTTCATTAGCATCATCATTCAAATGAGGTATATATGGAATATCTTTAACATTATAAGTCTTTGATGTTTAAAAGAAAAAGAAAAAATAGTTGATTGACCCTTCCTTTTTGGAGGCATTTCTATTTAAATAATTTACCTACATGCAAAACAATTACAATAAATCACAATAATCAAATAAAGAGTGAATGATTGATAGTCATTACATAAGCAAAGTTGTCAAGATAATAAGGTGTAATTACTAAAGAATAGCGCATTCCACCTTGAAGTGTATATGAATGTGGAATGATTTTTTTTTATATATTTGTAATAGTATAATTTTATTAGTCACTCAAATTACATTTTGGTAATTTATGATGATAAAATCCCTTTAATAAATATGATATTTATTATGGTTCATTAGATTTCTTTGTTTTCATGAATGCTCCTTAAAAAATTACTAGACACTACCTATAGTACAATGAATACTTACTATAAAATAGATACACTACCTATAGTACAACAAGTAGATCAATAATAAGTCAATTCAAAAAAGAAACTTCAAACCTTATTTTTATGGAACCTTAACCTATGTAAAATAACATAACATTTTAAAATTCTTATGGAATTTAATATTCTTAAACCTATAAGAAATCAAGTTAAGTTAAATATATGTTTTTTATTAATAAACTTAACATAAAAGATTGAAATTAAAATATATTAAGTATTAAGAGCCCTCGGTTATGCATGGTTCGACTGCCAAGGAGCCTCCAGTTGGTACCCTGGTTGTCGTATGCCTAGGATTATGCATGGTTCGACTACCAAGGAGCCTCCAGTTGGAATCATTTCGTGGGAATATGCATTGGTTCTATGGTGGAGAGGCCTCTTCCAAATCCAACAGTCATGGCGTTAGATCCTGGTACATTTTGTGTGTTGAGGAACTGATCTCCCAGGGTTGTCGAGCCGGGAGTGTTAGTCCATCAAGTCCTCAAATGGTTCACTTCTATATTTCTCTGTTATGGTTCTCTACCCGCTGCTTTACCTCGCCACAATTTGCCTTTGATCAAGTTGCCCACTTCTGGTTGCCTTTGAAATTGGTTCTTTTCAGTGGTATAACACGATGTGTGCTGAGACATAGTCTCTGTTTTCAGAAAGGGTTTCCAGCTTGATAGTCTCTTCAGGTAAGCGCATATTCGTTTTAGGCGTTAAACTTAAATAGTTTCTGAGTTTTATAGATTTTATCTTCTTTTGTCATCACATACTCATCTTGTTTTCTACTTGAATGTGCAGCCCCGGTTGGCTATGGTGTGGGTCCTCAGAGTCATGCCGAATTGCGGTTGGGTCTACTAGTTTCTTGGCGCCCACTACCAGGTATGTGTTTGTTTGTCGAACTAGGCTAGGGATATTAGTTAACATCCTTCATCCATGAACTGGATGGAATACTATCCCTGTAATGTATTTTTAAAAGGTTTTTCTAGCCTAAGGCTGAGGGTTTTGTTATAATAACACAAAGGGATTGGGCCGAACTCAGAGGAATAATTCCTCGTTTTCAGACTTTTGGTTTTGGTTATGAAATTGTAGTCTTGTTGCCAAGAATGCACTTGTGTTAAGTTATTGATCTATTAAAGCCATGAGACTAGGGTTTCTGTGATGGGCATTAAGGGCACGAGGCCTAACGACAACAGAGTACATGCTCATTTCTTCGTGGGTGGCGGGAGATAGATATTAAGACCCTCATTCTTATGAAAAGTGGGAGACATGGGTGGGATATAGCGGGATATTCCGTCTTAAAATGGAAACAAGCCCGTTGAAACCACCGAAACATTTTTGGTGTAGAGGCCGAAAATCTTTTTCGCGCTGAATTGTTTTAGTTTATATATGCTGGGGCTTTCACTGTTATTTTGCAAAGGAACTCGAAGTTGGGCTAGAAGTTTCAAGGAAGATAGAAAACGGTTTATTTTCCATAGGTATTTTCCTTTAAATTTGATGTATTTCCCTTGCAAAGATGTTGGCCTTAATAAGTATTCTCTGCCATGAATTTCAAGAGTTTTTAGTTGCACTATCTCTAACTTCAAATAAAAAGCAAGATCTGTGATATTCTGATTTCTTCATATTGAAGAAATGTTTTGCAAAATTTGTCTTTCCTATGCCACCTAACCCCACTATCCCCAATATTTGAGATTTCCCCCTTTACTGTTGCTGTAACAAGACTGTCTCTTCAAAATCGTGACACTTAAAATTCAAGCATGTTGGATAGTCGGCCATGGGCAACTCTAGATTTTTCACTATTTCCGACAGACATTTAACCCTTTTGTCTTGAATCTGAGTGTAAATTTAGGGCAATAATGTTTATTAGGGCATAATGTTGTTTTCTCTTTGTAAATTTATTAAATAACCTGGTGTTATATGGAATCTCGTTACATAAACATAGTTTTGAGCACTCATTGTTAGGTTGGACATGGAAGCCTGGTTTGATATGCTGAAAACCATCTACGAGGTTGAGATGACACTGAGTACATTGACTTTTAATCATTTAATGATGGCCCATTTTACGCTCAATAGGTATAAAGAGATCATGAGGATTTTTAGGTAAATGTTAGAGAAATTCCACGGCTCTGATGCACCTAATAAGTATGAGGAGGTCATGAAACCTTTCAGGGAAATGTTAGAGAAATGTCACGAGGCTGATCCTCCTCCATATGCTAATACAAACCTCCAAAGCAGCACCCCCCAGAATCTCGCGTGTCCTCTAGAAAGGTTTCGATGGAGTTGGTTGTTTTTGGATGTGTTTTGTTCATCTTACCTTATTGTTGAGTCAACAAGTTCTTTTTCGTGTTTCCAGCAGTACTCGATTTATTTCCATGGAAGAAACTTATAATTTGATACAATTGAATCGTGGATTACGAGACAAATTCGTGATAATCCAATTTACTATCTCAATCTAAATTTTCGGGGGCTTTTCTACATTATTATTGGCCCCTCGAAGGGTATTGAGGTTTCGTTTTGTTTATCAATGGGAACCTTGTATTCTGGGGAC
The DNA here is from genome assembly GCA_000404065.3 of Pinus taeda. Classification (NCBI taxonomy): domain Eukaryota; kingdom Viridiplantae; phylum Streptophyta; class Pinopsida; order Pinales; family Pinaceae; genus Pinus; species Pinus taeda. The sequence goes on from APFE030254965.1 coordinate 21,910, forward strand.
CTTTATACTTACATAACTACTCATTCTCAATCTATTGTGGGTTTTTCTGTAGTTTTCTCATATACCCATTTTAAAAATTTAGGTGGCACTAATTTTGTGGCCTCTCGGTCTTCCATGAGTTCAACACAAAATGGGAAAAATTGAGGTTGGTAGTACATGGAAGGTCTAGTCCCATCTTTATTGTCGTCTCTCACAATGGTTATGTATAGATGGAAAAAATGGTTTATGAAGTTTTCTGGACAATGGAAAGGAGGAGAGCTTCAAAGATGCAACAATCTGCATGCAGTGGTTTCTGAGAAAAGAGTTGTTTTAAATGATGCCATATATCCCTCTTTCAAACCTCTTCCCACACTTCTCATGCAAGATATGCTTGTACGTTCCTTTATATGTTCAAACTAAACAACATAGCATTTTATATTTAAGTATTGTAACCATGATTTGGGTTTTCAATTTCATGTCATCAGCCCCTCTCTAGGCACTTGGGTTTTCTTTGAAGTACATTTCTATAAATTAACATATACATTAGCCAAATCTATTTAAATTTAAGTTGGATATTTAGAGTTACAATAATGCATAAATCGACCGTTTGTGTGAACTCAAGATAGATATTCATCCTCGAGTTTCCTATGTCTAGGTGCATTCTAGATCTTGATTTACATGAGATTGTGTTAGTTTCCTTATTTAATGTGCCATGAAAGAGATGATGGCTATCTCATTTCCATGAATGTTGTTGAAGGAACCTAGGCTCTTTTGGTGCAAACATCATATTGGTTACATGTATCTGAGTCTACAAATTTTCTAACATGGATCTGAAATTTCGCTTGGGAATTGGAAAAATGTAAATTTATTTCAACCTGAAGATAGTGTTAATCCCCAAATACAAGGAAGGAATTAGAGTGTCTTTTTTATTCTTAGGAATATTGGATTTTGTCTCTTGAAATTGATTTCTGAAACTAGTTCTGATCTCAAAACATTTTATTAAATCCCTTGGGTGAGTACAATCGGAGCTAAATTTATTAGTGACATTCATACTCGAAGATTACCAACACTAATTCTACTACAAGTTTCCCTATCTCATTTTTCTAACATATGGGCTCACAATGTTTTCCATACTTTTACCCATGTTATCATCTAGTTTTTTCTTAAAACATTTGGCCTCAAAGTACCTATTTCTCTATCTATCACTGGGTAGTGAATTTAGGTCATTTAGTCTACATTTGGGGGACATATATTTCAATAGTATGGAAATATTGATTGAGTTAGGTGCTTGTCTTTTCATTGTATCTATTTTCAATGTTTAGAACATAGTGACATCAACATTATCATTTTGGTACTAGTTGTTTTGTATGCAATAATCTTGATATATACTCTTTTCCATTCCTAGTAGAGTAGTGCAAAGGTTTCAACATGTTTACACCAAATATATTTGTCAATTTTAAAAGGCATGGGGCCACATGTAAAACAGGGTTAAAATCTCATCTTTTTTCAATGTTTTGCAAAAGTTGTCTTTCCCACGCCACCTAACCCCACTATCCCCAATATCTGAGATTTCCCCCTTTGTTGTTACTACAACAGGACTATCTCTTCAAAATCTTGAAGCTTAAAATTCAAGCCTGTTGGATAGTCGGCCACGGGAAACTCTGGCTTTTTCACTATTTCCGACAGACATTTAACCACCTTATCTAGCAGCTCCATCTCCAGCTCCTTGCTAGTTATTCAGAAGAAAATAAACATAACAGTGAGAAATAAATGTCTATGTCTATTTATCAAACATAAAATATTATCATTGATAGTGAAGGATGAGTTTTGACCCAGTATTACACGCCTCCAGCTTGAAACCACTAATGTCTGCAACACGAAAAAGTTAATTTCTCCAATCTTCAATAGTCTTGGAGTCAAATCATGGCTTCTCTTCATTAGTTTGAGTCACTTGATATCCACCATTCTAGGAGATGCACTGGGATGTTCTTTTGCTTGGATATGTGATCATGTGTTTGGCAGTAGACTCTAATTCGTTAGCATGAAATAGGTTCGAGAGGGGTGTTATGGAAATATGATTTATTCTCCTCTTAACATCTCAGATCTGCATAAATCTGCACATAGGTATAATACCAAGCCATGATATTGATAGCTTGGGTCTTTGAGAAGTATGAGGCATGAAATTGGCATTATTTGGTTTAATCCCACACCAACATTTACTCATGAATTGATGAAACCAGAGCTCATGGGCATTCACTACATTGTCATTCATTTGAATTCACTTATTCCATGTGTGGTTAACTATATTGGAGGGTTAAACATAATTCTGAGTTTTTATACCCTCTCTGCCACAGGTGCTTTACATTATTTTATGGATTTTCATTTTCTGAGCATATTTCAGGGTTCTTTATTGCATATTGGTGCTCTTCTAAGGCAACACACCATATCGCTTCATCTACCATAATAATTCTTTGGACTTTGATTAGTAGTTTCCATGCATGCTTAATATGATTCATATGCATCTCTTTTCAAATGTTGATTTGACAGTTTAATATAAACTGGTGATAATTTATTTAGATATTTTATATACAAAATGATGCTTGTTTGTTAGGAACACTATTTATTTTTTGAGCACCATATATGGAACCACGTTGGTTTCAATCCATAATTGCAGAGAGTCAAGCAACCAAACTTTCATTTAATCTTCTCAAATATCTCTCTTTAATCCAACTTCCGAATGTTGTTATATAAATGATTGAACAGACACTAACTGTGGAAACAAACTATCTTGAGGCATTATCTGGGCAACAAATTATCCCTAAGACATTATCTAAGGCATTGGCCTATCTCTAAGGCATTATCTATAGCAACACATTAAATCTTAGGCTTCACTGTAACAGTAATATGTCTATGAAGCAATTCTGAGATAGAAAGATACCTCTGAGGCACTGTTGATGACAGTATATCATCCCTGAGGTATCAATTGTGGCAGCGAACCACCTATAAGGGATTGTTTGTGGCAATGAATCACCCCTAAGGTTTTTATGTGGTAGAAAATCATCTTGAGGTATAGTCTGGGGTTTTGAGGCAAGCAAGGTCTAGTTTGGAGTTGATCGTGGCTGTAATGAGATAGTTAAGTAATGTTTACAGGCAGCAAGGAGATATTCTATAGAGATTACTTTGCATTATGCAACAACAATTTAAGACAATGCATTACCCTTTGTAATATAATCCAGAGAACTCCCCAATGAAATTAGTATTACATGCATAGATGTTTAAACCAACATATTTTAGAATAATTTTTTGGTTTTACACATTGGCATATATTTCGACATTTATTTATGTAATGATCATAACTAGTGTCCACAAACTTTTCTTAGCGGATTTCTATTACATTATTCTATACAAAATGGCAGACTGAGTATTTATGTTGCTTTTGTTATTTGCATTATTTATGTTGTTGATTTAGTTAGAGGTTGGATTTGTTTTTAGAAATAACTTTAAAATGATACTTCAAAAGTTTGTTTGTGAGTAATGAAATGCTTGTTGGAACACTCTGATAAGCTTGCCTCAAAGTGTTGGACAAATCTTCAATGCTGACTCAACACATATTTGCTGTTAGCGATTCTATTTTCTTATCGGTTTTTTTATCAAGGTTTTCTTATTTTTATGTTATTATGTGTTTTCTTAAGAATGTACCCATCGGTGTTACCGATGCTACTATGGGGGGTTCAATGATATTCACTACTTTTATGGAAATGTTAACAAATGCACAAGGGCAAGACACCACTATGATGATGCATCAGTTAAGTTTGAATATTGTCTTTTATATGTTCAATTATCTTATATTCCTTATTATATTATGCTAATTTATGTTTGTGGAATGCAGGAAATTGCTAAAGCTGTCATTCCAACCCCTATAACACCTTATAAAACATCTAAGGTAATGATAGTGGTAAAACTTGATTAATATTTTTGTGCATTTAGTTAACTTATTTCACTATATATATTTATTAATATTTGTGTTTTTACTAAGCGTGCATTTTGTTGGCATGCAAGATTCATTTATGCCCCTCAATACAACCAATGTTGGCATTCAGGGATCATTAATGCCCCCATATAGATATAATGTTATGCAAGATGTAAGATTCAACCATTTATTTATGTGAGTTTGATTACGTTATTTGTTGAGAAATCTAGGGCATATATTTAATAAAGTTTTTTCACAATGACTCCCTGATTTATGAGGTGTTACGAAGAGCTACATCATGCCTTCAAATGGATCACCCCATTCGTTTTTTTCTTCTTGTACATACAATACTATTTTAACAAGTAACCCAAGCAATATGTTATTCCAAAACATGATTTCAAGTTACTTTTTTAGGGTTTTTATGTAATCAAGAGGCCTTTTTAGGGTTTCTTAAATTCAAACATTAGATCATACTCTTTTCCCTTGAGGTCATTCTAGAGTTTATCCCATGCCCTAGAAATCAAATCATAGGGAACAAATACCTTAAGATTAAGGTTTCTAAATACTAGGGTATTTCTTAAAATATAAACCCATAAATTCAACCCTACTACATCTTATGATGGACCCTTTAAAAGAAAATTATTATACATACCTCATGGACACCTATATGTACTGATTAGTATTTTGGTTTCCATGATTATTTTCAACTTTACTATACATTTCATTGATCATTTTCCACCTTCATGACCCTCTTTTAATGAGTCTTCCAAGATATTGTCATTCTATAATGGGAGTTTCTTCTTCATGTGTTCATGAAACCCATGCCTCAGTCATAAGAAAAATAATCTTATTTTTCCTTTTTTTACATAAATTACATAGAATTGTGATTAGATATGTCATTATGAAGACCGAACCTAGTTACATATTTCAACATTATTCATCTGTTATTCCATCTTATTATTTATATTTGTGCTTTGCAGGATGTTTCTAGGGTGACTCCAACAAGTATACAATATGTTGGTATAGAGGGTCATTTTAAGCCATCTACACCTAGACCAGAACCCCATAACATGCCCTTTACACAATCTGTTGGTGTAGAGAGTCATGTTATGCCATCTACACCTAGACAAAAACCGCATAACATGCCCTTTACACAATGTGTCGGTATATGGGGTCATGTTATGCCACCTACACCTAGACCAGAACCCCATAACATGCCCTCTACATCAAATGTGGGTCTAGTCACCATTCTCCCACCAAGATGAGAACAAGTTTCTTTGAGGAGTCTTATAAACTCACAAACGAGAATGTTAAGGCTCCTACCAGATATTCCTGCAAATGTTCAAATCAGACAAGAAATAATTGAACAAATTCAGTTATGAGAAATGTTATTGTTGGAGAGTGTAGCTCCTGCAAGAGATCAATAGGTAAATTATTTTTATTTTTTTTATAATTTCATTTTTTATGTTTAGGATCATTATTTTACATATGAAAAATAGTTTCATATTTTGGTTAGGTTCCTAATAGTTCCACAATTTCATTGTAAATGCAGGAAGTAAGTGACACAGTGCCTAATGTATCTATAAGGGAACCTTCCTCAATCCCCAAGACTACAACAATATCATCGGCGACCACAAAAGGAATGAAAGAAGTTACAATCTTGCTCACTTCAGAAGGAAATGTCTTGAAGGATGAAATAGGGCTGAAAATTTATCACTTAATTTTTCGTCCTGCATAAGAATTATTTGGAAATACCATCCAAATGGATTGGAGGAAACAAGCCAATGCCAAAAAAGAGGAACTATTTAAAGATGTAATAATAGTATTTGGTAATCCTAGATTTGATAAGGAACTTATTTTACAGATTGCAAGTTAAATACATGCACTCAAAGAGGTCCAATTTAAGGACAAAGTTGAAAAAAAACTTCATGTACCACGTCCAGCTTGGATCACAGACCAAGTGACGTGGGATGAACTTATCAAAGATGCCAAGTTTAAGAGGGAAGTCCTCATAAATCCAAACTATACGCCATCTGCACAACGAGGAGCTAAGAGATGCCTATGAGATACAATAAAAGCAACCCAAGCTAGGGTGTCAAAAATTGGATCTCACAAATTAGGCTCTCGTGGATATAATAGTATTCATGGTGGTATGCTAAGTGATATTTCCACCTATTATATTTTCTATTTTATGCAAAGTAACAATGGTCACGTTGAATTAATTGTATATTATTAGTTATTTTACCTTATAGATATGATTATATTTGTTAATGTAGGTTCACCAGTTTTGAAAGGAAGCTTCAGAGGAAGACCTAAAATATGTTGTATTACATGGTTCCCAAGGTCTTCGCCAACACATCATAAATCGAGGAGAAAAAATAATTACTGGTTATGGATCCGAGGTTAGTTGTTTATAATATTATATGAATAATGCAATAAATCAATTGGAGGTTTTAATGTTATTATAAAAGTTAAAGTGTGTTGTATATAGGAACAAGGTGAAACATCTGGGAGTGAGCATGGGGAGGAGATACAAGCACATGATGATTTTCTTGTTGCACAAAATCATCCAATAGTCATTCCTAAACGTTGGTAGGAAACCATTGTTGAATTTCAGTGAATGGGAGACAGAAATAATGAGGAGGGTGTTCAATGTGATGAGCATTCCACACCCACAATTAATGTATCACCTCCCAAGAAGAGGACAAAAAGGATTCATATGTGTTAAATTTTAATAACTTGAACGTGCATCGCTCTAGCTTCTAAGGAGTGCACTAGGTTGTGAGGGTCCAAAAATAAACTAATTATGTGTGCAACAAAACAATTTTTGAAGATACTTTGTTTTTCTTATGAGTATTTACATATTATGGGCATCACTAACACTGTTGCAGGTCCTAACTTGTATTATTTGTTTGATTATGATCAATTTGATATGCTTATATTTCTGTTGTATGTAGATGACCTGGTCCTAAAAGTTACTTAAAAAAATTCTATCCCATGGTGCAAGAAGAAATTGGCAAGTGAGGTTGACATGAAGGACATACACCTCATGTGTTATTTCATGGTCTTGGAGGTTTGGCTGAGTTGAGGCGAGGTGGTCCTCGAGTAAGGGTAAGTAAGCAATTGAGATTCTGAAGAGGTTTCAGATAATGGACAATAAACCATAGGCTACTCTTATGATACATATTTTGAAGTTATTAGTAGATTAAGATTCAAATTTGGTTGATTCGTTAGCGTACAAAAAGTATATAGGTTCCCTAACATATCTGGTAGAATTTAGCAGTCAAATTACTATGTGCATGAGATGCCTTGTCTCACAAACAAGGGGGGCTCAGACACCAATTTATTGTCCAGCTTGGTTGCTAATATATGGTTGAGCTGAGGTTGCTGCAAATATGCTCCATGGTCATGCGAGGTACTTAAAGGGAACACTCGCACAGTGCTTTGAGCTGTTGCATGCTTTAGTGGATTTTGACAGGGCCAAAGATGCAGGTGGCAAGAAGAGTGATTCATGGTTTTGTTTCAGCTTGGGTTCAAATATAATATCTTTGTTAGGATGGGATACCCATGTGTGCAAGTTGAAGAAGTCCCTTTCTTGGCTAAAGTAGCCTCTTGTGCTTGGTACTCATGGATTTATGAGTACTTACAGATTATGGGCATCACTAAGACCGTTGCAAGTCCTAAATTTTATTATTTGTTTGATTATGATAAATTTGATATGCTTATATTTGTGTTGTATGTAGATTACCTAGTCCTAATAGTTAGTTTAAAAAACTCTATCCCATGGTGCAATAAGAAACTGGAAAGTGAAGTGGACATGTATTATTTCTTGGTCTTGGAGGTTTGGCTGAGTTGAGGTGAGATGGTCCTCGAACACGGGGAGGTAAGCAATTGAGATTCTGAAGATGTTTCGGATAATGGACAATAAACCCTAGGCTACTGTTATGATACATATTTTGAAGTTTTTAGTAGATTCAGATTCAGATTTGGTTGATTCGTCAATGTACAAAAAGTAGATAGGTTCCCTAACATGTATGGTAGACTTTGGCAGTCAAATTGCTATGTGGATGAGATCCCAATACACTGTCCTAGTCATCCCAGCTATATAATGCACAGTTGTACCATTGTAACACTAGCATAGGCACCAGAAGCTATGCTACTAGAAAGGATTAAAAGTAAAGTAGGATGCTAAGACCTTAATGTATTTGCATGTCAAACACTATGCTGATACTTAATTTCATTATTTACTTTTTAACCATCATACGCTGACCATTTCCGATGATGCTAAATTGAATGCTCTTTTTCCTATTTCCTAGGGCATATTACTAGAGATCCTAGACGAGTTACTGGCTGCTAGGGAAAGAGCCAAGGTAGACCTGAAGGTGGTGAACTAAGTTCTTCCTATGTTCATGTTACATGCTTGTATTTTTTCCACTTAGCATCTCAGTTTCTAACTTCCTGTAATCTTGTTTAGGAGGCTAAAGATCCTTTTGAAAAGGCTGTCTTGGATGGCTGACAATTGGCTTTGAAGGTAATTACAGATTTGTCAAGTCTGTATTAATTATGGCTTGGACATGGAATAAAAGTAAAACTAGGTATGCTGGTGAAACGCATAAAATAGTTTTGACTGTGTGCACTTGCAGATCAATGTGAAGTCAGTTTATGGGTTTACTGGCGCCGCTGTTGGGCAATTTCCCTATTTGGAGATTTCGTCAAGTGTGACGAGCTATGGTAATGTCACAGTTCTTCCATGGAAAAAAAACATTAAATCCATGGACACCTTGATTCTCCCCTTGTTTTTCCTAGTTTTAATGTTATTGGTGCTTCTTTTACATACAAGATAGAGATGCTTGTAGTCCTCTCTTATTCTATATATGCATGTATCAGCCATTCACATTGATTATTTTTGGGCATCAATTATATCCATGTAATTCTTTTCTTCCTCCTGGCATAATGTTTTGGGTATGAACTGTAATTGACAATCTTGTAAAAATAAGATCGAGTTCTTGAATTGCATTAATTAGTCATGTTTACTTGTACAACTAAGATGATATGCTTATGCCCTCTTAATATATTTTTATTACAAGTCCAGTTTGATCTTTTGACACACTCTCTCTTCCATCAGAGAATATTGATTTTACGTATTGTTTTAAAATTTCATATCATTAATCATCTCATTTTTTTTCCACCTGTCAGGCCGTCAAATGATAGAGCATACAAAGAGGCTAGTTGAACAAAGGTTCACAATAGTTGGTGGTTCCCAGTACAATGCTGAGGTAGACTATTATTTAGTAGCTAAAGGCATTTGTAACCTTTGAACTGGATCAATAATGATAGGAAGTACACTTGTTGTATTGGTGATACTCCAAGTTCTTGAATTCATAATGGGTGATCTCATCCTAACCAAGATTTCTACTATAAAGATTGATACTATATTTTTATATTTGAATCTAGGTTGTATATGGAGATACAGATTCAGTTATGATACAGTTTGATGTACCAAATATAGAAGAGGCCATGACACTAGGGAGGGAAGCCTCAAATTATATTAGTGGTACATTTACAAAGGTACAGTGTCAAGAATTCTAAATATCTGTGAAGCCTCTAAAGTTGTTAATGATGTTTTTGTAGCGATGAATGTTTTAATATCACCTTTCTTTTTAAAACTAATCTTATTTTGACATTCCACTTCCATGAGATCTTTGTAAATATGCACAGGACAAGATGATCAGTTATGCTTTTCTGTCGCTTATCTGCATCTGTTTGGTGCATCTTTGGCATCTAATCAGTGTGTTATTCAACATATGCTTTTATGCAGCCTATTAAACTAGAATTTGAAAAAATATACTGCCCATACTTGTTGGTCAGCAAGAAAAGATATGTTGGGTTGTTGTGGAAAAAGCCAGATGCTTATGACAAAATGGCTACTAAAGGTGAGAAACCTGATCTTTTTGTTTCAAAGATAGGCCTTAGTGTTTGTGAAGGCTCAAAATGCTCTTAGAAAAATAATTTATTTGATACCTTCTTAATTATTAAATATTCCTAATCTTTTAAATATTCCATATCAACAGGCATTGAAACAGTGCGAAGGGACGATTGCCTGCTGGTGAAGAACTTGGTTACAGAGTGCCTTAACAAAATACTCATTGATCATGACATACCTGGTGCACTGCAGTATGTCAAGAACACTATTTCTGACTTGTTAATGAGCATAATGGATTTGTCACTTTTGGTGATAACTAAGGTGAGAACAATGAATCCTTCTACATGTTTATGACAAATTTGTTTGACCATTTGTTACTTTTGAAATGGAGAAAATATGATAGGGGGAAGAGGAGATTTACATTGCGAGCAAGTCAATTATTACATATTCCTGGTTTCAAGTGTTAGAAGTATATACTATATACCTAGTTGGGGCAGGCCATGGAAGTTTCGTTTTTAAGTATGTCATGTTTCTTCTCCCTACATTTTGTACTCGGAAGGGATTCAGTCAATATTTACTGCTAGCAATTGGAGGAAGAAGTGTCAAGGGAGGCTCTTATACAATTGAAGAGAATCAAAACATGACAATATATAATATATCTACATTTTTAATCTCATGCTGAGAAGAATTGATTATTGTTTAGCTACGGCAGAAACAAATGATTGCAGGTCATATCATTTATCAAGTCTATCAGCATATTTTTAAGGGCATTATTGTTTGCATGTGCTAACAATCTCCTTGTTGAGTCAGGTTCTGACAAAGACTCGAGATGACTATGCAGTCAAGGCAGCACACATGGAACTAGCTGAGCACATGCGGAAGATAAATACTGGAAATAACTTCTCAGAACAAGTTTAATGAATGGTGCAATGCCTTCTGGTTCCATTTCAATCCTATCTCTCTATTTTTATCACTGCAATGCGTCTAAAGACTCTTGTAATATTTTTCTTTTTATTGACAATGAGTCCATTGTTGGATTTTTTAAATTGATGTCGCGTTTTAAAGCCAAGTTGCCCCTGGTTTATAGAGGGATGTTGCAACTGCTCTAAATATGGTTGATCATGTCCCATATGTCATCATAAAGGTTGCAAATGGTGCCAAGGTAATAATTAACCCCTTCTGTGCTCAGCATAAGTCTCGATATTGCACTAAAAAATGGTTATTTTAATTATTTTGTTGTGTTTTAAAGCCAAGTTGCCCCTGGTTTACAGAGGGATGCTGCAACTGCTCCAACTATGGGTGATCGTGTTCCATATGTCATCATAAAGGCCGCAAAAGGTGCCAAAGTAATAATTAACCCCTTCTGTGCTCAGCATAAGTCTCGATATTGCACTAAAAAACAATTATTTTAATTATTTTGTTATGTTTTATTTGGAGGCATAATTTACAGAGTGATTATGGATATAATGACTAATGTGTTTACTTGGGTTCAGGCATATGAGAAATCTGAGGATCCAATTTACATACTGGAGAATAGCATCCCTATTGATCCACAATATTATCTGGAGAATCAACTGAGCAAGTTGAAAGACCAAAGCATCATCACTTGCAGTTTATGCTCTTTTTGAAAATTTCACCAGTGTTTCAAGTATATCTTAATAGATATTAATTCTTTCCAGCTAAGTGTTTTTGATTAGTTCCTGTTTTTTCTTTGTAGCCACTGTTGAGAATATTTGAGCCCATTTTGAAGAATGTAAGCAAGGAGCTTCTTCATGGTAGTCACACACGAGCAGTTTCCATATCAACTGCTTCAAATAGTGGAATTATGAAATTTGCCAAGAAACAACTCAGTTGTATTGGTTGTAAAACACCTATCAGGTATTTAGTTAATACAAGTAGATGGTGTCATGCATGTGGTTTCCTTGCTTATAGTAGTGCACAATTGAGAGTAACTATTATTTCAGTTTGGCGCTTTAGAAAGCTACTAGGGTTCATCTTTTTGATCTGGAAAAATCTAGGAGGTTGCATGATTCCATGCCTGCTCTCCTTGTAAGAAACTGTCTTGCTTTATTATAATAAGAATTTCTGGTTAGGTTACTTTATACTGAAATTCATGATGTTACCTAATTTCATGTTGCCATTACAGCAAAGAAGATTAGACACTTTCTTCACATTGCAAAGCAAGAGAAGCAGAATTGTATCATAAAATAGTTGAAAATGGTAAGCTGGTATTCTAATACCATTACCCTTTATTTGGAGAATTTAAAGTAGGCCTTGTGTTTATTGTTCTCACCTAGATTTTCTATCATATGACACTAATATTTTATCAATGTTAGTGACGAAATTAGAAATGCTCTTTGGTAAACTATGGACACAATGTCAGCAATGCCAAGGCTCTCTGCACCAAGATGTTCTATGCACAAGGTTTTTGAATACTATATTTCAAGTATTACATTTTCATAACATGATTTAAATTTACATTACGGATGTATTTTGTAACATTTGTGTGATCATGTATTTGTTTTTAATTAATAGGATGTTTTTTTTTTTTTTTTACAATTACTATCTCTTTTATACTTGCATTGATGTCCTATCCTTATTGCAGTCGTGACTACCCAATATTTTATCGTAGGAAGAAAGCTCAGAAAGACCTAACTGAAGTAGAGGTGCAACTAGAGCGTTGGCAGTTTTGAAGATGCTACCTGTGTAGCTTGTAATTTTTTGTATTATCGAATATTTTGCACTGACAGTTTTGAGGATGCTATGTGTGTAGCTTGTAATTTTTTGTATCATCTAATATTTTTGTTTTCCTGAATTTTCTCTGGTGTATGTTTCTCTATTTTAATGGACCTGGGAATTTATTTGGTCCATGAATCAGGATGAAATTTTTTGTATTATCGAATATTTTGCGCTGGCAGTTTTGAGGATGCTGCCTGTGTAGCTTGTAATTTTTTGTATTATCGAATAATTTTGTTTTCCTGAATTTCTATAGTGTATGTTTCTCTGATTTAATGGACCAGGGAGTTTATTTGGTCCTTGAATCAGGATGAGCATGGTTTATTTATTGTACAGTAATTGTCAAGTCCTTGTTATTTAATGTTAACGAATTCGATATATCTTTTCTCCTTGCAAATGAGATGGAGAAAAAGTCAAAATGGATAGATACTTCCCAAGGCACATCCTATAAATGCAATGTGCAGGCATATCCCAAATTTTAGGAGAGCACTCACTGTAAAACATAGATCTGCAGGCTTACATGTGTATATCTAGACATGCATATAGTTGAATGGATGGATGGATGGATGGGTAGATAGAGATGGATACACATATAGATTGGCAAGAGAAAATCCAAGAGAATAGTTTGAACAGATTTATTTTTTTTAAATATTTTTTGGCGGGAGCAAATCCGAGACAATAGTTTCAGCAGATTTATTTTTTTTAAATAAATTTTTTTATTGTCTCTAGAGAGACAATAGTTTGAATGGACATTTATTTTTTTTAAATAATTTTTTATATTGTCTCTAGAGAGACAATAGTTTGAATTATGGACATTCATTTTTTTTTAAATAATTCTTTTTATTGTCTCTAAAGAGATAATAGATTGAATTATGGACATTTATTATTTTTAAATGCTTTTTTATATTGTCTCTAGGGAGACAAATGAAATTGTCTTTATAGAGGCAATAATAATATGTGTTCTATATTGTCTTTATAGAGACAAATTTTTGAGACATTATATTTTGAGATACTCGCTTAGAGACAATATTTAAGACAATACACAAGTTTCATTTTGTATTAAGTTAAGACAATTGACTCAAATATTGTCTTAAAACCCCCTACATGTAGTAGTGTGATGACACAATGCTTCCAAGAGCGTACATTGACAGAGCTGCACAACATAGCTCTTGTGGTTGTGGGGTTCACATGATCATGGATGAAAATTTACAATATCTCATTTCCTGGAATGGTGGAAAGGGTTCCAATTGCAAAGCTAAGGCGATGGCTCTCGTGAGCCTTCTAACTTTTTTCCTTTTCTTTATCATATAGTCCATTACAATTTTCAGAGATTCCAAAGTCATCGTTGATTATGTATTGGGAAAGAACCATATCAGTAATCCACATCTTGCAGGCTGGATGGACAGAATCATGTTCCTTTGGAGGAGGATGGAAGGATGCTCCATCGAGCACATCTATAGATCTCAGAACCAGGAAGCAGACATCTTATCAATGGAAGGCCAAAGGAAGGCCTTCTATCAGAAACAGGTACCTAGAACATGAAGGTAATATCTGACAAGGAAATGTTCTCCGTGCACGAATTTTCCATCCCTGGTACTTAATTTCATTTTTGCTTAATCCAAGTATCCATGTTTATTTTGTTCATTTTGCTTCTCTCCTCCCTACTGAATATTTTCTATTTATGCAATGGTCGAAGTATGAAACGAAAATTTTGAACAGTCTATCAACTCAGAGAATCTTATTTTCCTTATTCTCCTTCATGAGATATGCTAAATCTTTTATCTGCAAGCTAATTGATAGCTGAAATGGCTGACTATCTTGAAGGACATATTATCTCTTTCGCTGGGATTATGTTTCCCATCTTATCTAGATAATTTTGGTACAGATTACTCCAACTTCCTAAAGCTCTCATGATGTACTATCTGTTCATTATATACCTTATATAATATAATTATGCTTTTTTCGCTCTGGGAAAAAAAATTTCCATTTAAATATTCATTAAGTATGTACAACTGTAAAATAATTTGTATTAGGGATTAGTTCAGTATGGTAAAGTGTTACTTAGTGTACTTCTATCTCGAGTAAAGTGATGTTCTAGTTTAGAAAATATTTTTTATTTTCCATACCTAGATTTAGAAATGATGACATCAGCAAATTTCATCCTCTCCGTGTTGTCTGTCACATTCATGTAAACATTGGCATGGTGATAATGAAAAATAAGAGAATCCGACACAAAATATGAAAGTTAGGATTAAGCTCTTTTGAGAGTTTGTCAATAAGTTAGCCACCGCACATTCTATGGATTCTCACAATCTGTTGTAAAAATTCCAGAAGGAACGTACACTGGCAATAATTGGAAACTAACAATGCGCGGGGACAATAAGTGAAAATCCAAGAACTGCAGGTCACCATCTAGTTTTACAAATTTACTATTGCAGATGCCCGTTCTCCATTCTATTATTACCAATCTAGCTCATGAAGACCCTATTGCGGCATCGATGTGACAGAAGCTTTATTCGCCCCCTTTAGAGGAAAAAACCTTGATATAACCATCATAATATTTTTGAAGAAATTCAGAAACTCAGTAAATGCTTCAACTCATAAGAGCTATTCTGATCAAATTATTCTAAAATTTTGTTGATGCTCTATCAATTACACCTACAAAATACGTGAAACAATATTTTTTTATTCAAACATTTCATATTTATCATAATATATAAATTTGAATCGTCTTATGTCAAAGAATTTTAAGAAACTCCATTTATTTATACATTTAAAAAACATTTTAGATAATAACAAATAACAATAGCAAGTAAAATTTTATAATCGAATTTCATCACAAATAAAAATGTTATATTTCATCCACACAATAATTAGTTAAATATGATAACCATAAAAGTTATCCCAGTTTGATTATTTATTAACATATATTGTTAGGCCCCTATACTACTAGTATAACCCCTTATTGTTATTAGCACAACCCACTTATTATATTGATGTACCCATGTAGTGCCCATATTGTCACTATTGTGCCCCATAGAAGCCCACTATTTCTATTATTGTGCCCTTACATTATTATTGTTATGTAGGCTATGATTGTGTTATGACCCCTTAGACTCCTATATATAGAGAGGAGGTCTTTTCATTTCAATCATCCAAGAATTGTTCATTTATGTAATATAAAGCAGGTTGCCCCCTCAAAGAGGCCGAATTCTAAGGCGTTGATCTATCTTTTCTATCTTTTCTTGAGCTGGTTCTGCAACATTTGGTATCAGAGCTTTGGATTCTAGGGTTTCGTTGCTCCAAAGAGGTCGTCGTGGAAATTTTACTATAACTTTTTTTCTGCGACGTTTGAAAAGTCGAAAAAAAAACCCATTTGAAAAGGCATCGCGCTACAGCTAGGGTCTGAATTTTACAACTTTTCGCACTATATTTGTGGCGATATGATCTGATGAAGTTGGTCTTTTTGCAGACTCCTCAATTACATTCCAAACATGTGACCTGGGGAAAATTGTCATAACTTTCTCTCTGAGCATCAGATTGCAATTTCGTAAGAAGGTAGAAAAAGAAGACGGACTCTAGTTTCTTGTATATATTTTTCAGAGCCAAAGGTCAAAACAGGGACACGTGGCACGAGTTAGTCTATAATCAAGTCACTGTGGGAGATTTGGCATAACTCTTCATTGGAGAATCCAATTGGGGTCAGACTAGTGGCATTGGAAAGAGGACACAGAGGACTAATACAGGTCGTAGTTTCAAAACTTAAAGATCTGAAGGTACAGAGTTATAGTCATTTCAAGATCGAGCTCCTAAAATCAAGAAAAAACAAGATGAGGAAGTTTGATGGCAAGGATCCGGTACATTGGATACGTCAGATGGAGCAATATTTTGATCTACATGGTGTACCACTATCACAAAAGGTATGTATTGCATCTTCATATTTAGAACCGGATCAATTTTTATGGTATAAAGGGCTTTGTTCTTGTAAAAAACGTGTTACATGGTCAATTTTCATGGAGGAAATGATACACATTATGTGGATACAAAGAGCAACACCTTCTTTAGAGCAACACCACAACAATTGGAAATAGTAAAGGGGCTTTGTTACATATTGGAAAGTAAAATTATGGCAACAAGGAAGTCTACTCCTCACAGCTATAAAGATGGAAGTGTTCTTTCTCCTAGCCTTCCACAACCTACAAGGGTTACACCACAACAATTGGAAGAAAAAAGAGAAAAAGGGCTTTGTTACAATTGTGATAGAAAATGCACTAAAGGTCATAAGTGTGCTGAGAAGAAATTATTTTACATAGATTATGAAGACGAGGAAGAAATGGATCAAGAAATATCAAAAGAAGAGGATATACGCAAAGACCCCACCCCAGAGAAAGAACAAATGAATCAGACCATATCTTGTAAACCATTGGCAAGAATTACCACTCCTCAAACTCTAAAGATAGAAGGACATATCAAGAAGAAAAGGTGCACGAAGTGAAATATCACATCAAGAAAGAAGAAATGAATCCAACCATATCTTGTAATTCATTGGTCGAAATTACCACTCCTCAAACTATCAAGATAGAAGGACATATGAAGAAGAAAAATGTTCGAGAAGTGAAAGATCACATCGAGCATCAAGAAATGAATTCGACTATATCTTGTAAAGGATTGGAAGAAATTACCACTCCCCAAACTCTAGAGATGGAAGGACATATCAAGAAGAAAAAGGTTCAAGCAGTGAAAGATCACATCAAGCATCAACAACAAGTTCTCCAACTTTTAAAAGATAACGTCACTTCGGTGAAAAATCAAACGAAACAACAAGTAAATCACCATCATGGTGAAAAATGTTTTGATGTGGGTAATTGGGTATTTTTACTGCTACATCTCAAACAAGCTATTCATTAGAAGGAAATGTTGGCAATACTACATGCACTTAAAAAATGGCGACCTTACCAAATGGGAAGACTCTTCAAGGATGAGGATGTGGAAGCATTGTTTTGTGCTATTTCTATTATCCAACCAGATTGGATAAATGAAGCAAGGGATGAATGGAAGAATGATGAAGAAGTATAGCCACTTATTCAAAAGTTGCAAAAGATCCCAATTCAAACAATATTGCGAGAAATTGAAGAGGAAGAAAAAACCATATTGGAACCTGGAGGAGTCACAGAAACAAGAGTCCAAGAGCTACGAAATCGATGAATTTCAGAGTATCTCATCAAGTGGAAGAATTTACCCACTGAAGATTCCACATGGGAAGACAATAATTTTATACAGAAGATCAAGAACTACTCAAGCATTGAGGACAACACTTTTTGAATGAGAGGGGCATGTTAGGCCCCTATACTACTAGTGTAACCCCTTATTGTTATTACTACAACCCACTTATTATATTGATGTACACATGTAGTGCCCATATTGTTACTATTGTGCTCCATACAAGCCCACTATTGCTATTATTGTGCCCTTACATTATTATTGTTATGTAGGCTCTGATTATGTTATGACCCCTTAGAGGAGGTCTTTTCATTTGAATTATCCAAGAATTGTTCATTTATGTAATGTAAAGGAGGTTGCCCCCTCAAAGAGGCTGAATTCTAAGGTGTTGATCTATCTTTTCTTGAGCTGGTTCCATAACATATATTATTATTAATTCATGTTGTAATGAAGATGGATTATATTGGCTGGTTTTAAACTAGTCAATAAGATTATCTTTATGTGATTTTTAAAAAAAATATATTATTATAAATATATTATCATTATTATTATTAGGTGGACACTAAATTGCTATATACAATTTTTTGTTTGTGAAACCACACACCCACTTCAGAGCAGCTATTTCACTGCTAAATCTACCAAAAAAAATACATATCCTATCCCTCTCCATTATACTCTTAAACTAAATCTCAAAAAGCATATATATTCTATTGCTCTGAATTATACTCTTAAATAACTTGCATATAATAATTCGTTTGTTGTAGTTCAAAAAAGTTCAGAAATGTAATTGCGGAGTTGAAACGGCTTCAGAATTTCCAATATAGTACACTACAAATGGATTCCCGTGATTGTGTTTTCCCAGGTAAATAGTTATCACTATTCCATTATCATGCGCGTCACGTTCCACAGTTTTCTTAACATCACACATACTATGCGCGCATCTAAAGTAGTTCCCGCAGGCGAGCAATTGAGTATGCAGTCAGGACATGTGAAGTAACTAGGCCTACGTTCAAAGGCTTTGTATAACATAAACACCTCGGATTGGGGCTGTTCGTCACAAATTTCCTTCCATACTTGCGCCATTTGTAACCGTCATCAAGAATATCAGTTTCGGATCTGGTCGGAAAGGCATATTTGACAGCGTGTTCGGCCTTTCTTTTCCTGTTATTATTCGCAGGACTCCTGTTCAATTATATAATATGGCAGTCAAATTAATGAGTTAAGCCATGTGCTCTACAGGTATAAAATATAACCATTAACTCATGACTAAAGACATGCTCCATGGTCTGTTCATAAATTAATTTTAAACTCGGAATCAGTATAGAAACGATTCAGGTGTAACTATTAATTTAAATTGGGATTGGAATCCCATTTTACCGGACACTGAAGTGATGGGGTACTGTTAAAGTTACCTTTTGTAAATTTTTATAGATAAAAATTTGATGAATATAACTTAACTTAAATACGAGATAATTTACCACATATAAAGTTTATTAAATAATTCTCAAATCATAAATAAACTCTAATCAAGTCTAATATAATATCTAGAAAACTCAAACAACCTAACCAAAAACCAGAAATTATTAAATATCTCAAAATGATTAGATCAATTTCAAACGCATGAAACGAAGATATTCAAACTCGTACTTATTAATGAAACCAACATCAGGTGTCACGATTAATTTATATTAGAATCTCATTTAAATTTAATTTATTGGATATTTAAACATTCTATAAATTCATTCCACCATCTATAATATATTTGAAAGATTCTTAGTGTATATCTAATAAAATTTCATTACACATTTGAAACTTTTGGGGATGAAAATCTAAAAACTTATTATCTGAAAATAATACGTTTACACCAGGAAACCTATATAGATAGATCTCATACCTAACACATATCTAAAGGCTCCCACTTACAAATTTGTATTCCCTTTCGGCGCTTTCAAAATTCTAAATGAAAATTAAACAAAACACAGACATTAAACAAAAACTTACATTATCGGAAGAGGCTCGTGGGTTTGGATAAGACTAGAATTGTGATTCGAAGGAATTCCCTGGATGCATAGTGGGTTACTCGAGGAAGAGCGCCCATATTCATGTGGGGTACTCCCAGGGTTGAGGGTATTGAAACTGTTTTGATCACCTGCATCCTCCTCCAGAATACGAGAGTCCAAAAGTGCAAATGGTTGGATCCCTTAGTTCATGTACTGCAAACTGTTTGGCTCAGAATGGCCAAGTCTCGAATTAAACTTAGCCATCGCAATTACTTTAGCTGTCCCTCTGAAACTCAGAATACCGATTTAAAATATTAGAAAAACTGGGGCGGCTATGTCAAACAAGAGATACGAAGACGAGCCTATAAGGATGGCTTCCTGCAGTGGCCCGCCTTCCCGGCAACTGAGAACGTCCAATTATGAGTTGCGTTCTGAAATTTCTAACTGATTTTGCCTTTCTATTTCTGTCAAACGAGCCGTCTCTGTTCTTACAGAGAACGGTCTTGGTGGGCCAACTTAGTACGACTCTCATGTTTTAAGCCGACCGGAGAACGGTATTGGTGGTCCAATTTAGTACGGCTCTGATGTTTTAAGCCAACAGTTTAGGTAAACGAAAGTACCCAGGACAATGGACCTTGGCCCAACTCTCAGAATCTTCAACACAGTTTACCGAGATTAAATCGGGTTCTTAATCCACCATGTGCAAGCAAATAACTGTTTTATTTTTCACTTAAGCAAAATACCTGAACGGGCCGTAGTCTGATGTCTCAGACTCTTTTTTGGGGCGGTGAAGAGGTTTGCAGTCACACTAAAATTTAGGTATTAGTAAAACTTTCTAAGGTTTGCAGTCACACTAAAATTTAGGTATTAGTAAAACTTTCTAAAACTGTAACTAGGAATTCAAAGGTGGAAATTATGGATTCACACTAGGGGATTCCTCTAACACCCTCTCTTAAAAATACCCAGGTCAATCAAGGTTTGCCTTTACACTAAACCGCACAGATATTACTAAAATTTACAAACAAGTAACGAAAATCCCATAATGGAAATTATGGATTCCATAAAAATACATTGATTTCTCCGGCAACAAGCCACTATCAAGCTTAGGGAACGGTGTTTTGATATGGGATGTCCAAAACGCATATTGTAAAACGCTAGTGGCTGTACTTCATTTTGACATTTATGTCAGACTTCATAGTTTGGAACGCGTATTAACCGTGATATAAATTAATTCTAACTTCTTACCTATTATTTAATTTATAGGTATTTAATAGCTGGGATTTATTTTCGAACAGAGATTCTACAATTTACAATTTTTAAATAAAATAAATAAATGTTACAAAATTTTTATAAATACGAAATAATTTTTACAATTTAGCTACTCCATAATATGTATACATTTCCATTTTCTGGTTTGCTAAGTTTACAAATTCATCTAATTGAAGAACTTACACAAGTATAACTCTTAGGTTCATCATTTTACTTTCCTAGAATCTATAAACCATATAAATATTTAAAAAATCTTCTTAAAAACAATTTATAAAAAATTCCTACATAAAGAATTAAATAATTAATATTAATAAAAATTAAATAATTCATATAAATAATTAAATAAGTAATATAAAGTTAATAAAAAATCCAATAAGTTTTCCAAACCTAAAAAATGTGTATTTAGTTTCATGTTTTTTCAAACCACTTATATTGGAGAAATTGACTACTCTATTAATTAGAGAATTCAGAAGTACACTCATGACATAAAAGATTGTAGGACCCACTCTTCACATAAACCACCACATTTGTATAGAAGATTTTGAGATCATTGTCAGGATTGATTATTTCCATCATTGTAAGAAGCCATAAAAAAAATAATCTAAAATACTAAATAAAAATAATGAATAGAAGATTAGCAACTACTCCATCCCATCCCCTTATTCTTAAGTATTATTTTTTTGCCCCTCTTTTCATGAGTAGTTTCCTTTCTTTGTGTCATATTTATTTTCCCCTCTTTTGCTTTCATAATGTCATTAGAAACATTAATTAGTCTGTTTTTTTATTCCTCTATAATTGGTTTGGTTGAATAATATATGTTTTCTTTCCATTTCATTATTATTTCCCTCCTTTCTATTAGCCAATGTGTTTTTAAAAATTTTCCCACTTTTAAGTATATATAGCTATTTCCATTAATTTTATATTTTTTTAAGATTCTCTTGATTTATTTTCACTGGTTTAATATTTTTATGATTAAATTTCTTTACTTTGTTCTGTTATTATTATTTTTTTAATAATTTTTTAATTGATTTATGAAAAATAACCCTGTATTATTTATTATTCTGTGTACAATAATTGATATTTATTTTTATATTTTATTCTTTTCTTTTTAATTTTTAATTATAGTTAATAATTTCCCTTCAACTCCTATTTCGTTTTATTGTTTAATTTGGTTTATATTTTTGAAATATAAGTTTTATTTATAGTTTTTTTTAAGGCTTATTTTTTCTTGTTATGGGATTTTTTTTTTTAATTTCTATTTTTTGTTTTGTTTTATTTTTCTTATTCTTATTTTATTGAATTTTAATGAATTTTATTATTATGTAACATTTTTAATATGGTATATTTTTTTGTGTTATGATTTAGTTGTTTTATTTCTAATGTATCTATTTGTTCTTGGATCAAGTTATTCATTTATGTTACAATCATGAACCACAATTTAGTGATTTATTGGAAAATAATTGTATAGGAAATGATACCACCCACACATTCAATAATTTAAATTATAAATTTTTTATTAAATAATTAATAATATCAAAATTGAAAAGCATTAGAGAATTAACAATCATTTGCTCAACTATTTTATGTAATACTAAAAATGAACATGAACATAAAAAACACACATCATCAATTAAATTGATCATTTGTATCATATATTCTTTTCTTCTTAAACCTAGAGCATCCATAAATTTGTAATTACAAAAAAAATTGATTTCAAAGTAGACCGGGTCTCTCTCGTTGGCACTCGAGTGCTTAATCTTTGTATTAGTAATTTAATAAGTAATTTAGGATGCGATGTGCAAGCTAGGGGTTTATAGTCTGAATTTATAATAACGTTGCATTGGAAGCTAATAGACAGAGTCATTGCTCCCTCCTTGAGTTCGTTGCCAACGGAGGTGTTAAGATGAAAAACAATTTTTGGGTTGTTTAACATAAAAAAAATTGAGGAGCATATATAGGAAACATATTTCACACATAATAAAATTTGTGTAGTACATTCAAAACCAAATTGCATCCCACATATATAGTGCATATCACATTGGACAAATTTGAAACAAGGAGAATATTCATTATGTCAACGTTCCGAACCCCAAAGGAGAATATTCATTATCATCCATTAGGTATTAAGGAGAATATAGTTGAGAAAATATATCCACAACTTAATCTAACCTGCAAACCAATCATACCTATATACTATTGTAAGTGTTATTTCTAGTGTTTAAGTATCGATTGAGAGGGTGTACGAATGGAGGAAAATGGAAAAGCCTCAAGGAATCAACCTTGTCTTCGAAATTGACAAACACTTGTAAAGTTGGAAGCCTTGTCGTGGAACTATGAAAATGAATTTAATATTTAAAGTATGAAATTTAGTATTTAATCACATGGGATATGTGCAATAGATGAAAGATACCTAAAAAAGTGCATTAAGAAAGTAAAATATGGCATTGTAGAAACAGACCAAGGAAAACACTCCTCAGAATGCAGAATCTTAGAAGAAGCACAAACAACCATGCACCAACATGATCAAAAAAAATCTGAAAGCTAAATGTTAATGAAAATCATGTCTCCTCCAAAAAAATATTTGATTATCATGCATATCCGCACAATGAAAGAAACAACATTGTATATCCGGTTACAAATGTAATCCCATGACACATTTAAATGCTTGAACTATGATTGTTTGAATTCCCTATGCATTTAAGCTACATATCATCCATGCTGAAAAAGATAAAATGTAAATGGACAAAAATTTTTGCGACTACCTCCAAGACATAACCCTAGTAATCTTAGTAGTATTAAGTAATGCTAAGTAGTAAAAATCTAAAGGTGTGCCTTTAAATTTCTATACAGAATAACTAAACCAAAAATGAAATGAATAAGAAACAGAGGAAAAGGCCACAACAAGAACGCCTATAATGCTAGCCAATAGCTAATGGTTCGATGAAAGATACACCAAGGTTCCATGAGTATGAGTTGTTGAGATAATTACTCTAACTATCTACTAGGTGTTTGTTGACGGTGATGGACTCATCAACATTCAAGGGATCTCCCCACTATGATGTCCCAGCTAGAACTCACACCGTTTGGTGCAGAGTCGCATTTGGTATGATGGCCCAAATGTCATTATCTTAAATGTTTTCCTTACCTCTTGCTTGTCAGCACAAGAGAGTGGTCTACTTTGTCTTCGAAAAAGGAGGTTCACGTGCCTGGTGAATGCTAGTGTTACTTGTGTTAAAGTTATTTCAGATCATAAGGAGAGGGTGGGATTGAGTCTCAAGTTGGATAGGAGGAAGCCCCAACTCTGTTAGAAACACACAACACAATAGGACATGCACAACTTCAGGAGGAGAACTCCACACGGATGCGGCTCTCACAACACAGAAGGGAAGATAACATGTACAACACTCAGCAAGCTAATCCACACGAGTGAGATGGTTGTTATAACAAGTTTACATAAAAGGATTTGTCTGATGTCTAGGAGTTAACCAACATGGGCGAGACAATGTTAACAAATTATACAACACATTTTCATTAATATATGTATTAGAATAGTTGAATGAATTCAAGTGTTAAACAAAGGTTAAAGCAGCATGTATTACAAGTGTGCAACATTAATCTTAGAAATAGTGACAACACATGCACGAAAACGTGTTGGCTTGTTAACAGGCTTTTGAATTGAGCGAAAGTTTGAAGACACATCGATACAATGTACGTCAGTAACCCCATAGATGGGGCATTGTAGCCACTACTCACTCGTTAAATAATGTTTACAGACTCTCAATGCTATGTGCGACGAGGAAAGGTGAAGAGTCCTTTGCATGTACAAATGAGGGGGTATTTATAGCCAAGGGTGAAATTGGCACTTATAACTGTTCATCTTCCCTCATGACCATTTTAATTTCATGACTTTTTAGATTACATGGCTCTTCAGATTATAAGTGGATCTCTTCAACTACCACGTTACGTTACATTGATTGAAAAAAGTATGGACCACCGTAGTGATGTGGCTAACATGACTCATGACATGACTTGACATGAAAATCATGGTATGTTCATGCTATTGCTAGTTTGCATGTCGAGTTGTAGTGTTGCTGAGTGATGCTTATGCTGTTGGTGTATCATAGCTTTACCTCCGCATGACAACGTGTGCGAAGTCCTTAATGGTCATTGAGGTTTCCCGATGTTGCATGTGTGTGTTACTCGATGCTTGTGCTTTAGCATGCGTGACATGTCTGTCCGTTCACAAAAATGTCTCCTCACACATTCATTTTTTTGTCTATCCACAAACACATCCTTGCATGTTCATCTATTCGCGAACACATCTCCTTTCATGTATCGTTTCTTTGTTTGTTTTCCTATTTAAAAACACATTTCCTTGCGTGCATCGTTTGTTTGTCTATTTGCGAACATGTCCTTTTGCATGTACTCTCCTTACTCATCCCATATTTCATCGTGTCATGTTTGTTCATGTACCTGTATCTACAGTCACTCATGACGACTCGACATCAAATTCATAAACCTCGTAGTCTACCATGATGCATTGTCATTTGTTTTTCGATTATAGGTGACCAAGGTAGAGGACATGCCTATAAAACTGCGCTAGGAAAGTTTCAAGATGGGATGCGAGATCGAGGAACTACTGGTGAAAATTGCACAAATGTCAATCTAGCTTCAAATGGACAATATGGATCGGTAATGACTATTCGCAGGATCTGGCTCGGCTAGAGGGTAGATATGCACAATTTATGGATAGAACAATTGCGGGAAGTAGAGGGTGTTGGAAGCAAAAGCTATATAATTCTTGGGAGGAGCTGGTTGCGGTGTCCAAGAGGCTTGGCAGCAAAAATGCACAATTCATGGAGAGAGCTGATAGCAGGGTCTAGGAGGGTTGGCAGCAAAAACTGCGCAATTCCTGGAGGGAGCTGGCAATGGGTTGCGAGGTTCCTGGAGACAAAAATTGTGCAATTTCTAGGAGGCTGACCTACTCAACACCTTTGTGCAGTTTCAAAGTTGAGTAGGATGCTAGACTACTGAGGATGTTGTGCATAAATCTACACAATTTTCTATGTGAGTAGCCGACCGACTCACTAGGTTAATAACTAGAAAAATTTCACAATTCCTAAGGGGAGATAGGGACTAACACTTGGTGTATGTTTGGCCTGTCTACGCAATTTTCTCACTCAGTGGAGTGGGAAAGGTATACAGCTTTTGTATAAATTTTTAGGGGAGTGAGTCACACGGTCACTGCCTGATCAAACTCTCTAGTTCACCAGCAAGAGGGTTGGTTGATCAACTTGTGGGCAACACAAATTGAAATGGCTTGTTGGACACTTCTGCATTATTTTGAGTGACAGTCAGTCGAGTCAATTGTAGGGTGGAAGCTCCATGGTTAGAGGGTGATCAGGTCATCAAAACTTCAACAAAATTACTAAGCGTGTGGGCGAGTGAATTTGTGCATATGCAACATTACGAACACAAACTCAACACTATTTGATGATAATACACCTAAAACAATGAAGATAATGTATGCTCAGCATGACTAACCGACAGTGCATATGAAAACCGCAACTCTTGTCATGGATCATTGAACGACCACAACGACACTTGTGTGACAGTGCATACAACTTCATGTGTGAGTTCGAAAGATGTTTACGTATCGAATGTAACATGTACACATGAAGCCAAGACATTGTGCATGACTAAACCATGGTTGCAAGCATGAGATGGTGACCAACATGCAAAAAAAATTATTCGTTGAATGATTAAGCAAAGAGTGTACAAAGACTCACATGATTTTATGGGGTGAGCCTGAGTGATTGTAAACATCAAGTATAAAGCTCAAGGGAGGCTTTAAAATTAGATGCAGGCCAAAACATTAGGAGAGTGTTACAGCCGCTATAACACCTGTTGACACATTGGTAGAATTTCAGCTTCTCTATTTTGGTTCATTGACAACATAGGCCCTTGGCCTTCCAGGGTGTATTGAATCATTGTGCAGGTTATTGTGGCTTCCCAACTTACCCCATGGACAGACATGGTTCACATTTTTCCAACTCAGTGAAGCACAACAAAGTTTTAGCTTGATAACAATTTTTTGAAATTCGGAAGGGTACTTTTGCTCGTGAGTTACAAAAAATCAGAGTATAAGTTTTCATCTCTAGTGTTGCACCACTACCAGCAGGCCTAGACAATACCCCGGTAGAGTCACGCAGGACCACACACATTGCTCCACTTCCAGCGAGCTTGGTCATCACCGCAGTGGAGTTGCATGCTTCACCTCTTTCTACATGAAGCCTTTCTCTTCATTTTACTTTATATTTTTTAAAGAGGATTGTGCATAGTTACTTATTTATTTTTTGGGTGGAAGACAGATCCTAAATTATTGAGAGAAAAAGAGGTTGTTCATTCAAAGAAGCATGTAAGACAATTGACATAGGTTTTCTTGTTTAAATTTTCCCCTTCTTTGTTTCTACTAGTTGGATGAGCTTGATCACACAAGGCAAAAGACTGAGTACAAGCATGGGGTTTCCTAGTGTGGACACAGATTCATGGTTGGACCCAATATTCCCTTGCAGATGTCTCGTATTTCCCATCAAGACTTCATTGGTTGAAGGTTATAACCAGGCATAGAGAAGATGGACATGGGAGTAGCGAAGTGTTACACTATCAGAAGCCTCTTCAAATCATAGCCACATACTCATTCAAAACCCCGAAATTAGTAGAGGGAATCCCTTATTTCCAAAAACAAAAAATAACAAGGTACCAAACAAACAAAACAAAACGAAACAAAAATACTAAGCAAAGAAAACAAAGAGAAAAAATAATAAGTAGTAAGTAGACGATGTACATGGTGCAGGGTGCGGCCTAGCCTACTAAAAATAGTGTTTTAGATCTTTGTCATTGACAGGAGGGTTTCCAATCCTCTCGTCAAGTCATTGTAGATGGTATGTGTCTGGGCAAAGATTATCATGGACTGTGTATGGACCAATCCATAAGGACTGGAACTTTGTATGCTTGCCTTTGTCTTCATGGGGTTTATCACATTTCAAGACAAAGTCACCAACATCGAAGTTGACATTCCCTACAAAATTCACATCGATCCCTCTCTTGATACGGTTCTAGTGGAGTGTAAACTTTTCTTTTTCTTTCAAACTTTCTTCTTGCAGTTTGTGAAGTGTATCCATCCTACATTGAACTAGCATGCAATGCTTGCCTTAGGACTGTTGAGCCAACTGAAGTGCAGGCAAGTAGATATTGACTAGTAGGATGGCTTCTTTACCATAGAGTAGGATGTACGGTGAGGTATTCAGAGAGGGTTTGGGTGTTACATGGTCAGCCCATAATGCATTCATCAAGGCAAAGTGCAAGTTATTTTGCTTAAAGTAGATGGTTTTTTTTATTATACATATAAGGTTTCTGTTTGTGTATTCTGTGAGACCATTTCTCTGCAAGTAGTACTTAGAAGACTGTTTAAGCACAATACCATTTTGTAATGAAAAATAATAAAGCTTAAAACATGAAAAGTATGTTGCATTATCAAACACAAGTGATACTGGAATGCCAAAGCATGAGATGACATTCTGCTAGAGGAAGCTGATGACTTCCTAATCATTCACTTGCTTGAGCGGAACTACTTCTATCCACCGTGTGAAGTAATCAGTTGTTGTCATAATGTAGCAGTGATGTTTCGATGAATGTGGAAAAATTTACCCGATGATGTGTAGGCCTCATTGTTGGAATGATTTAGTCACTGCAACACGGTGCAATGGGGCTAATAACCTTCATGTTCTGTCAGCACATCGTTGACAAACCGAGCACTTGAAAATGTAAGTGTGTTCATCTTTGAATAATGTGGCCTAGTAGAAACCGGTTGGCATAACTTTGTTCGGAGTGGTATTTCCCGTGAAGTGACCCCTGAATAGTCTATCATGTAGATCTTGCAAAACATTCACTAATTCATGTGCCCCCAGATGCCTGAGAAATATTTCATTGTTGTGCTTTCTATAAAGCAGTCCATGCACCAAATAATAAGCTAAAGATTTGAGATGCAATGCCCTCTTCTGCCATATGGAAAAGTGAGAGGGTATGGTGCCCTTCTCAATGTACTGGCACACATCTACATACCAAAAGTTTCTTTTTATAGCGACTGGTGCTCACACTATATCATACATCTCAATTTCCTGCTCCGAACTGGCGAGCTCTTCTTCTTCATCCTATGAATGTGCTGCCTCAACTGCGAGTCTACAGAGACCATGACCCTTGATAGTGTGAACTGGTTTGATGTCAAGATTATATTCTTGCAAGCATGTCATCCAGATCACACATCGTTCACCCAGATCTTGATGTACAAGGAGCGAGGAGACTTCTGCGAGAGGCACGTAGACTATGCAATGGTTTTTTCAGAAAGTAGGGTATGAAGTGTTTTACCTCCTTATATACCTCATATCCTTGTTTGTGAATGATGGGGTAGTTGATTTTAGGTCCCTGCATGCATACACTTATGAAAGAGATGGGGCATTCATAGTTAAGCTCATCCTTCTAACTGAGTACTGCAATGAGTGAGGCATCAGAGGTGAAAATGCATAGCATGAAGTCTTTGTTGAAATCCGAGCTGTAGAGTGTAGGCGATTCTGTGATAGCCCGCTTGATATAGGTGAATGCATACTTTCTCTCTTGCCCCAGTTGTAAACTGCATACTTCTTGATCATGGATTGCATTGGTTTAACTATCTGTGCATAATCCGAGATGAACTTCTGGAGGATGTTTATCTTTCCGAAGAAGGACTACATCACTTTCTTGTTGTCTAGTTGAGGGATCTATGTGATAGTCTTGACCTGGTCTGCATCAACCTTGATCCCACTCTTGGAAATGATGTTTCCAAGGAGATTCCCCTTAGAAACTACAAATATTCTCCTTTTGGAATTCAAGGAAAACCCGTATTTTCAGCATCGCTCAAAATTTTTCTTTAAATGGCATATGTGGTCTTCTCGTTTTCTCGAAAACATAGTTACATCATTGAGGTACACCACTACACTCTGTCCAATGAGTCCACAGAAGGTGATGTCCATGGTTCGTTGAAAGGTCGTGCCTGCATTCACAAGCCCAAATGACATTTGTCTATATAAGAACGTACCCCAATTGGTATGAAAGGTAGTTTTGAGTCTATCAGGTTCAGCTACTAGAACCTGATTATATCATGAAAAATTGTTAAGTAAGGAAAACATCTGTGCCACAGATACTATTTGAAGAATGTGCTCCATAGATAACATGGGGTAGTTGTCTTTGTCTGAGTTGTGATTTAAGTTTCGAAAATAAACACACGAGCATATTCCCCCAATCTTCTTACGTACAGGAACAAGGTTTGAAACCAAAGTAGAATGACAAATGTTGTATATGATCCGCACATCCTATAGCTTGGTAATATCTTTCTGTATGAGGGGTTGAAGTGATGGATGTACTTTCCTCGGCTTCTGCTCATATGGCTTGACCCATGTTTTTATCGGAATGATGTCTTGGATTATTCGCATTTCATAACCTTTTAGATCATCATATGTCCACACAAACACATCCCAATACTGTTTGAACAAGTGGGTATTGTTTAAACAAGCGGACAAAGGATTTTTGCTCCTGTTGCATGCAAAACATTCTGAGATTGATGAACTTCAGTATTGTTTTGTTCCCAAGTTAATCAGTCTGTGCATCGTGGTAGAGTTGTGGGTTTTTATGTTCCTCAACCCCTGAACATGTTCTTGGAAGTCATAGAGCTTTTCCAAAGATGCCACACACCTAGGAATGATGTGGCCTTTATTGCTACTAGCTTCTACTTGTAGAGATTTCTCTTGCTCATCTTCGTATATCATTGCATCCATGAAGGTGTCAGTGTTGGTCTTGAAATGAAGTATCTATGGATCATCATTAAACATGCATAAATTATTTATGTTATATGGGATAGATGGTCTATACAAAATTTCATCAGTAAATCTATCCCTAAGCAGTCACATCCTAGAAGCTATGTTTTCTAAAGCATTAGCAGCTGCATTACGCCTTCTTGGCACAACAGTGATATTAAATTCTTAGAAGTTAGAGATTAGTGACCATAACTCTTGCTGGTAACTTTTGAGATGTGGTGATAAATAGTTAATGGTGTTACATACCTGTCATACCACTATTAATGGCTTTCTGGGAGCTCATCACAAGTGTTACATATTCAGCAACATTGTTCGTGCACTTAAACTCCAAGAAACTTGAGATCTAATGCTTCCTATTTTTTGGGTCGATCAAGACACACCTGGCTCCTTAGCCATCCTATGTCCTTGATTTGTCAAAGTAAATGGTACACAACTCGTCTGTACATGGACCATTCGACGCACTTGCATGACTACTACTATTGTTGCTACTGCTACTACTACTAATGTTACAATGTATTGTACATTTTTCACTTTCATTAGTTGGGCAATGAAGGAGACCTAATTGCATTTCTAGTGGGTTTGGAGCTAGCCATATGGGATAACACCCTAGCATTGTTTCCAAGAGGCAGTTGCCAAACATGAGCTCTGTGAAGGCCAACGATTCATTTTCGCCATTGATAGGAGTGGCATTGAGCCTCATATATCTCTCGGATAATAATCGAATTTGTTTTTTCTTACCCTTGTACGAAATTCACATGTGCGACCAGTCTATAGCAAAGTAATCATTTAGCTTGATGGAATAGCCTTTGTTGAGTAGTAAGGCATATGCTTCCGGTATTTTTACAATAACAATGTTTATGCACTAGTGAACCCAACTGTCATGAGATAGTCTAATGATCACATCGTGAAGTTCACCAATGGCAAGTACATATGTTTGATTAAGTTGGATGATTTGTGCGGATGTCTTTCTCCACTGTGCATTGATCTTTTTAGCAATGAAGAGTGGCATGATGTGCCTGCCATGCCAGAATCAACCAAATGGTTGTAAACATTACAGTTGAGGATTTCAAATCGTAGGAATGAAGGGAAAATAGAGTTTTCTTATTCCATCCAGAGTGTGTTTAGCATTGTTGAATGTGATCCGAGAGGTGTGATTTCTCCCATGCAGGTAGAGGTTGCTTTGTCAACTGTAGTTTGTCCCAGTGCATGGAGCAAGATGTCCCACTAACTATGGATGTTAGCTAACTCGAACAATCTAATGTTTGTGAAACGTTTCTTCATGTCATTCACAATTCTGTAATCCATAAGGGGTAGACTCACCGAAGTGTCCACGGTAAGTTTGGAATTTGAGTTTTTCGACGAAGTGTTCTGCAGTTTGCTGCTCATGGACATACTCTTGTCTACCACTATCTTCCCAGACTTACTTTATGATTTCTACCTTTGGACAGATGGGGGATCAACCTTCCTCAGTATTTCAAGCTTTTCTTTCACTTCCCCAAGTGCAAAGGGAGCCCCCTTACTTCTGCGATTATAACGATCATTTTTCTTTAAGGGCTCCTTCTCGGTCTTTGTCTTTTGCGCTTCTTGTGAGCACTGATATATGTTTACCACATGCCCAAAGCTTGATGCCTCACCTGGTGCAACATCTTCGACATTGTCTATATCTCCCGATTTTTCCTATGCATTGCTTTCTACGTCAAGTGCGTGGTTTCATCTGAGCTTGCAACTCTCTTCCAGTCCAAAAAAGACCCTTCCGAGTGATCATCTTCATGGAATGAGCAGAATTTTTCGTTCACGTAGTGTTTGAGTTGGAACACAGAGCTTTCTGGAGTTTCAGTTGGGAGATGATTGCTACCTAATGACATGCTTCCTTGTCTCTGTCTGGGTGGTCGTTTATTCGCAGATGTGTCAATTGTTTGATGCTTGAGCTTAGACACTTCTGTTGTCAAGTGTTTGATAAGGCGAGTAAGGGTTTCAATATCACTTATTTCCCTATCCTTACCCTTACTCGTTGCAGCTTGTGGCTTTTTTCTCACCTCTCTAGGGTAATTTGTTGGTTCATCATCCTTGATGACCTCGATCACATGTAGTGTTGGGTTGTGTTATATTCTTTCGATGACTAGCCTATGTAGTTAATTGGGGGTTAGAAGGGGAGTGGAGCCCCGCCATTCGTTGTGCCAATTCCATAGCAGGGGGAGTCACAGGGGGTTTGAGGGATGAAGGTAACCCAATTCTATGGGGTCCAAGGCAACGCCCTAGAAAATTTTGTTTTAGAACCCTATAT
This sequence comes from Pinus taeda, assembly GCA_000404065.3. Taxonomy (NCBI): domain Eukaryota; kingdom Viridiplantae; phylum Streptophyta; class Pinopsida; order Pinales; family Pinaceae; genus Pinus; species Pinus taeda. The sequence goes on from APFE030254965.1 coordinate 55,199, forward strand.
TAGGTTGGGCGGACCTACCTATGGTTTTGTGCATGATTTTTTGCACATGGTTTTGGACGCAATGGTTTTTGGTCCATGGTTTTTGACACGATGGTTTTCGGTCGATGGTATTGGATGCTTTCGGTATGTATAAATATTTATTGTAACATTGAAAGGAACATAATGAAAAATAAAGCTGCTAGTCCCATTTTTAGGATCCAGGGGAAATCTCTGTGTATATGTGTTTTATGTGTTATGCTCTCGCATTGTTTATTTTATGTTTTTTAGACTTCATATGCAGGTAATTTCTGTACAGGGTTAAAACCTACATTTGGTATCAAAGTTGTTTTGGCTTCAAGGGGACGCCTTTGTTGCTGAGGGGTTTCGCTCGGGCCTGTGGTATACCCTGTTTAGTGGGAGATCTGCGAGATTGATTCTAGTGGTGGAAGAAGATGACAAGAAGTGGAAAGATAGATATTGAGAAATTTAATGGTCAGAGTTCTAAGTTGTGGAAACTCAAGATAGAGGATCTATTGGTGGATAAATATCAATGGATAGTGGTAGATCTGGGTACTAAACCAACAGGATTATTCAATGAAGAATGGAAGTTAGATCGAAAGGCAAAGATCATAATACGATTGTGTGTCTTAGATTCAGTATTTTTGAATGTATCAGGGGAAGCTATGGCTAAGGCTTTGTGGGGTAACTTAGGGAGTTTGTACCAATCTAAGTCTTTGTTGAATAAATTGTTCCTCCGGAAAAAGCTATATAACTTGAGGACGAAAGATGGAGACTCAGTGATAGAGAATTTGAACTCATTTAATACTATGGTAAGTCAGTTTTATCTTTTGATATTAAAATTTTAGATGAAGATAAGAGCATCAATTTGTTGTGTTCTCTACCAGGTTTGTGGGATAGTCTGTTGATTGCAATAGGTAGCAATACAACTACCTTGTAGTTTGATGAAATAGTCTCATCCTTAATCACGAAGGAGATGAGATGGAAAAATATGGAGAGCTAGAATGGTGATACCTTGTATATATGAGGATGGTCCCAAAACATAAACATAAATAAGTCATCGAGTGGGAGATATAAATTTAGAGGGAGATGTAAATCTCCAGGAAAACAAGTAAAGGTGGTGTGCTGGAAATGCGGAAAGGTAGCGCACTACAAAAGGGACTTTAAATCTAAAGATCCCAATAAAGGAAAGGGATCTAATGATTCTCCTTCTGTAGAGGAGAAAACCACCTCAGTTGAAGGTGGGGATGTGTACTTGGCTTCTTCAACTACACATGTTTATCATGAGGCATAGTTGATTGACTCAGGTGCATCCTTTCACTTCACTCCCCATAGAGAGTGGTTCTGCGAGTATGAGAAATATGATGATGGTGATGTCTTCTTGGGGTATGAAAAGAAGGCTAGAATCATTGGTCACAGAAAAGTAAAGTTGAAGTTGCAAGGTGGAAGGGTTAGAACACTTTTGGGCGTTCTCCATATTCCTGCATTAGAGAGAAATCTGATTTCTATAAGCAAGCTGGATGATGCAGGTGTAACAACAGTGTTTGAGAAGGATACCAACAACATGGTTCAAGGGGCACTGGTACTGATGTGGGGAGTTCAAATTATAACATTGTACAAGCTGCAAGGTAGCATTGTTGCTGATGCGTGCAATAGTTTCATGGTACACAAAAGTGGAGCAGAAAATCTAGTGGTCTCTGGAGAGAATACCATGTTGTGGCATCAAAGGTTGGGACACATTAGAGAGAAGGGCCTTTGAATACTTCATGGTAAAGGTATGGTGGAAAGCATGAGTAATAGCTCTCTGGATTTTGATTTCTATGGAATTATGTATATGGGAAGCAGAATCAGGCGAGTTTCCCCTCTGGTGGTAAGAGGGCGAAACATATATTAGAGCTTGTGTACAGTGATGTGTTTGGACCTGTGAAGGTTCCATCACTGGGTAAGTTTGTGTGCTATGTATCATTTATAGATGACTTCTCAAGGAATACATGGATATATTCCCTTAATAAGAAATCTAAATTCTTTGACAAGTTTAAATAATTTAAGGCTTTGGTGGAAAACTAGACAGAGAAGAAGATAAAGGTGCTGAGGACTGATAACGGTGGAGAGTTTTGCAGTAAGGAATTTGAAGAATTTTGGAAGAAGTGTGTTATAGCACGATAGAAGACTACTCCATATACACCTGAGCACAATGGAGTTGCAGAAAGAATGAACAAGACATTGATGGAAAGGGCAAGAAGCATGCTCAGTTGTGTCGGGTTAGGATAGGAATTATGGGCAAAGGCAGTGGAGACAGCATGTTACCTGGTTAACGGATCACCTTCATCAGTATTGGAAGATAAGACTCCACAAGAGGTATGAACTAGTAAGAAACCCTCTCTTTCACATCTGATGATATTTGGATGTGATGCATATGTACATGTTCCAAAGGAGAAACGAACCAAGTTGGATAGTAGATCTGAAAGTTGCATCTTTATTAGGTATAAGGATAGTTTAAAGGGTTATAAGCTTTGGAACCCAATAATAAGGAAGGTTGTGTACAGGCAAGATGCAGTGTTTAGAGAGGTGAAAGATCTTATTAAACATGAAGTCCAACCAAACAAACCTGAGAAGATAGAGTTTGAGCTTAAGGAGGAAGAGGTAGGCTCTATAGTAGAGGGGGAATCAGAAGATGAAGAGCCACAAACTCCAGGTGTGAGAAGATCAGTTCGAGAAAGAAGGCAGCCAGAAAGGTATAGTCCATCTACCTTCTATGTAAATTTTGCTTTATATATTACTGATGATGATGACAGAATTGTGAAGGAAGTAGTAGATTCAAAGGATGGAAAACTTTGGAAAGAGGAAATGGTTGATGAAATGGCATATTTGACAAGAATGAGGCTTGGGATATGGTGGAGGTTCCAGTTGGAAGGAAACCCATTGGCAGCAAATGGGTGTTCAAGAAAAAGACAAATGTAGAAGGAAATGTGGAGAAATACAAAGATCCATTGGTAGCAAAAGGTTATTCACAGGTGCCTAGAATTGATTTTGGTGATATTTTTTCTCTTGTAGCCAAGGTAACTTCTATTAGATTACTTTTATTTGTTGTTGCTACTTTTGATTTTGAGGTAATATAGATGGATGTGAAGACAACATTTCTTCGTGGGGATCTAGAAGAAATGATCTACATGAAGCAACTTGAGGGCCTTGCGTTGAAGGGTAAGAAAGAAATGGTATTCAAGTTAAAGAAGTCTTTGTATGGGTTAAAACAATCACCAAGGATGTGGTATCAGAAATTTGATACATTTATACGGGGACTTGGCTTCACCAAAAGAAAAGTAGATCACTCTGTGTATTTTAAATTAATTACTGACCTTGTTATTTATCTGTTCTTTTATGTGGATGATATGTTGTTGGTTGGAAATGACAACGAAATTATCCAGGATTTGAAGACACAGTTGTCCTCCAAATTTGACATGAAGGATCTTGGTGCTGCAAACTATATTTTGGGCATGGAAATTAAAAGACATCCGACAAAGAAGAAGCTCTGGTTAAACCAGAGGAAGTATGTCGAGACAATATTGTAGAAGTTTAATAAGAAGGATAGTAAACGGGTGAAGGTTCCTATTCCTGTAGGTGTAAAGTTATCTACTAAACAGTGTCCCGAGACACAAGAAGAATAAGCGAACATGTCCCATGTTCCATATGCAAGTACAGTCAGTAGCCTGATGTATGCAATGGTTTGTACTAGACCAAAACTTACACATGCAGTGGCAGTACTGAGGAGGTTTATGTAAAAACCAGGGAAGGAGCACTGGACAGCAGTGAAGTGAGTTTTCAAGTATTTGCATGGCACTAGTGATTATGGTTTATGCTACCAAGGAATTCTAGGATTGGACAGAGTATTATATATTCATGGCTTTGTTGGTGTAGACTGGGCTAGAGATCTGGACCAGAGAAGATCTACAAGTGGGTATGTATTTAACCTATTTGGAGGTGTAGTCAGTTGGATGAGTAAGAAACATTCTATAGTGGCACTATCAACTACAGAGGCATAATACATGGCAGCCACTCATGCAAGCAAGGAAGCAGTTTGGTTGCAGAGATTGTGTTTAAGTACGGGGTTAGTATAGGGAGCTATAAGGATAGATTGTGACAGCCAAAGTAAAATTTTCTTAGCAAAAAACCCTACATATAATCCAGAGACAAATAACATTGATGTTCAATATCACTTTTAGGGATATGATAGAAGATAAAAAGGTGTTGCTGGTAAAGGTGGACACTTTGAAGAATACTATAGATGCATTGACAAAATCTGTGATCTCTGGCAAGTTCTCTTGGTATAGAGAAATAATGTGAATTGTAAGGCTTGATAAATGACTAAGCTCTCTTGTTGCTCCCTATGGAAAGAAAACAACAATTGGGATAATGTGGGGTTGTGTTATATTCTTTCCACATCCAACCCCTAAAGTTAACTAGGGGCTTAGAAGGTGGGCAGAGCCTCCCCTTCGTTGTGAAGATTGCATAGCATGGGGATTCATAGGGGGTTTGAGGGGTGTAGGTAAGCAATCCATGGTTTTGGACGCGATGGTTTTTGGTCCATGGTATTGGATGCTTCAACATGTATAAATATGTATTGTAAGATTGATAGGAGCATAATGAAAAATCAAGTTGGTAGTCCTGATTTTGGGATCCAGGGGAAAATATCTGTGTATATGTGTTTTATGTGTTATACTTTCGCATTGCTTATTTTCTATGTCTTAGAATTCGTATGCAGCTAATTTTTGTATGGGGTTAAAAACCACACATAGGTCCTTTTCAACAACAATTTCCTCTTCATAATTTTTTCAACATTGTTGATTTTGGAGCTCGCTTGATGAACTGCGCAATGTTGGTAGGCAGTGTGCACATGTAGCAATCGACGATGATGGAGTCATGAGGTTTTGTGACCACTGTGAACTTATTCATTATGCATAGAATCCTCTCATTGAAATATTTTACATTTTCTTTCCCCACCACCTTGAGGCTTCTCAATTCTTTGAGTAACATGGTTGGGGTCTTGTCATCAGCTAACTTTTCCAGAAACATATGCTTGAACATACCCTAGTTATGTACGGAGTTTACAGGAAGGTTGTGATACCATGCAGTTGTGTGACCATCTAAGGTACATGTGAACAGTCTACAAGCAACATCATCGTAGCGTACCTCAAGTGTCTGTAGTTGTAGGTCGAAGTTGTCTAAGTGATCCTCTGCCTTCACTGTGCTGTAAGGGTGAAACTTTTTGATCATCCCTCTAATCATTTCAGCATCTAATGAAAAGCACTCGAGAGGGCCAATGGTCACTGAGTCATCCGTTCCTGATTTTGGTCAGCCATGTCTTCTTGTTCTTCATGCTCCTCCTCTTCTTTAGAATCTGATGGTTCCGGCTCTAAGTCTATTTATTCCTCTCTTCCTCCACCTCCTCTGCTACCTTCCCCTCCACCTCTTGTACCAAACTCTGAGACCAAGATCATGAGGGTGTCTCATTCTCCATATTGGAAGATCGGAGGTTCCTCTCCATTCTCAACATCTTCTACCAAACCTTCAAGTGTGGAAAGAGCTACTTCTCTCACTGATGATAAAATAATCCATATGGGAGTGGTTTTTTGTTTTCTTGATGCGTATGGAAGATGTTGGATTCCTGGGATCAGTCCAACTTCTTTCATGAACAAGAGGGTGATGGGATGGATGGAGCAAAGGTGATGATATAAACTCTCTTGTTTAGTGCTAGGAGGTGAGGAGTAACCAACTACAGAGTCACGCATAGGTGGAGGGGGTGTGCGAGTTACTACCTTAGCCAGATGATTGATGAGTAGGTGTGAGAGGAAATTCAACCATAAAAAACTAGCGGCCCTCCTTCTAGCGCCAAAAATGTTGACAATGCTCGACCTGCCAACATTCAGGGGATCTCCCCGATATGAAGTCCCAACTAGGACTCACACCATTTAGTGTAGGAGTCCCATTTAGTATGATGGAAAAGTTTCCATTATCTTAAATGTTTTCCTTAGCTCTTGCCTGTCAGCATGAGAGAATGGTCTGCATTGTTTTCGAACAATGAGGTTCACATGCCTAGTGAATGTTAGTGTTTCTTGTGTCAAATTTCTTTCACAGCAGATAGAGAGGGTGGGAGTGAGTCTCAAGTTGGATGGGAGGAAGCCCCATACCTATTAGAAACACACAATACAATAGGACATGCACATATTTTGGAGGATATATCCACACGGAGTGCGATAGTCATTATAACAATTTTATGTGAAAGGTTATGTCTGATGTCCAGGGAGGTAACCAACATGGGTAGGACAACATTAAAAACTTATAGAACACATTTTCATTAATATATATATTATAACATTTGAATGAATTCAAGTGTTAAACACAGGTTAAAGCAGCATGTATTACAAGCATTCAAGATTAATCTTACAAAAAACTACAACACGTGTGAAAATGTGTTGGCCTGTTAATAGGCCTCTGAATTAAGTCAAAGTTCCAAGAGACATCGATACAACATACATCACTAACCCTGTAGATGGGGCATTGGAGCCACTACTAACTCCTCAAAAAAAATATTATAGACTCTCAAGGCTATGTGGGAGGAGCCAAGGTGAAAAGTCCTTTGCATGTACAAATGAGGGGGTATTTATAGCGAAGGGTGAAACTAGCCCTTGTGACTGTTCAACTTCCCTCATGACTGTTTCAATTTCATGGCTTTTCTGATTACATGACTCTTTAGATTACAAGTGGGCCTCCTAGACTTCCATGTTACATTACATTGATTGACAAAAGTATGGCCCATAGAAGTGATGTGGCCGACATGAATCATGACACGACTCGACATGACTCATGACATGACTCGACATGAAAATCATAGTTTGCTCATACTGCTACTGGTGTGCATGTTGAGTTGTAGTGTTGATGAGTGATGGATGTCATCTTGGTGTATCGCATCTTCACCTTTGCATGACAAGGTGTGTGGAGTACTCGATGGTCATTAGGTTCTCTTCGTGTTTCATGCGCGTGTTTCTCCTCACTTTTACTTTGGCATGCTTAACATGTCCATCCGTTCACAAAAATATCTCCTCGCATGTTCATTTGTCCGTTTGTCTGCGAACAAATTCTTACATTTTCATTTCTTTGCAAACACATCTACTTGCATGCATCATTTGTTCATTCGTTCGTTTGTTTGCAAACACATTTCTCTACATGCATCATTCGTTCGTTTGTTTGTGAATAGGTCCTCTTGCATGTACTCTACTTGTTCATCCCATCTGTCACCCTGTCATGTTTGTTCATGTACCTGTATCTGCAATCACTCATTACGACGTGACATCAAATCCATGAACCTCCTAGTCTACAATGATGCGTGGTTGTTCGTTTTTCGGATGCAGGTGATGGGAGAGAGGACCACATTGTGAAAATTTGTGAGCAAAGTTTCAATATGGGATGCGATCTTTGGGCACTACTAGTGAAAATTGTGCAGAGGTCACTGGGCTCGAAATGGACAATCTGGATGAATAGTGACTAACTGCGAGATTTGGCTTAACTAGAAGGTAGATATGCACAATTTCTGGAGGGAAGTTGTTTAGGCATCAGAGGGTCTTCGCAGCAAAAACTTCGCAATTCCTGGGGGAGCTGGTTGCGAGATCCATGAGGCTTGGTAGAAAAAACTACCTAATTCCTAGAGGGAGCTAGAAACAAGGTGTAGGAGGCTTGGCGGCAAAAACTACGCAATTCTTGGAGGGAGATGGCAACAGGACACTGTTGCTGATCCAGGTATATTTTTCCTATAGATGTATTAAAAGAATGACATGTGAAAATTGCAGCTTAACCATAGAAATTTAATGTGCACATGAAAGAATAAGAAGAAACACATCAGTCATGAAAAGAAAATAACAAGACTTGATAATGGAGTTCATCCAACTTCGACTATTTCTCTCGGCCTTGCTTGATCAATGGGGAAGCCTTCATTCATTAAATGGCATGAAAAGAAGAGAATACCATCATCAGTTACATAAAAGGAGTCTTATACCTCCCTTCTAGAAAATGGCTGAGAAATGGAGAGCTCAGAAGGAGAAATGGATAGCACCACTATATTCGTGGTGTTGAGAGGGGCTGATAACATATAATATTTGCCCAATTCAAACCAAATGCACTTTCACCCCTCCTGCACTGCTTCTACCTCAAACTATGTGAAAAAAAATCATTTCCCCCGTACTTTCTTCATTCATCCGGCTTTATAGTCGTTACTTTGTTACAATTGCCTCTTAAATTGAGGGTCAATTGTTCAGAATAGAAGTTGTTTATATGCAAGGATCAGTAGGTGCAAGAAAACCTAAAAAATGGCCATTTTCTACTCAAAGCGATAATACACAAAAAATTGAAAAACTCGACCGAAAGACTTTTACCCGGACTTCAAATTATAAAAATTGGGTCTATAAACCCATCGAGTCTAACCCTCTATCGGTGTCAGCATATCGCATTGTTTATGGCCATTGTAGCAGGGGATCTCCAACTGCCAATCACAAATTGTTGATCACTGTTGACAGATTGCATCGGCATATTGCACTTACAATGGCCTGGGGATTTTTTCCTTTGGATCCACCGATCGCCGATATGCCGATCCACCAATTGTCGATATGCTGATCCACTGATCGCTAATATGCCAATCCAACGATCATCGATATCACACCTTGTGTCTCAAATCGGTGGGTTCGATGCCTTCTGCTCTTACAATCATTGATACATGCCTTAGATTGTTGATATCACATGTCACTGATCGGGGGTTCCTTCCACCCAGACTTAGGCCTGGCCCTTGGACTTCTTTGATTGTGATGTTCCTTATAAAGCTTAAAACACACCTTTTTAGAGAAAATACCTCAATTTCCAAAGGAACATAGGCAGAGTCTTTTGGCGATAACTTCGTCATCCAGACTCGGATTGGAGGACCATTCACACAATCGGAATCAAGGTGATGAGCACTTCGATATGATGTCAAGATACTTGCTTTTCTTCCACTTTGAATTTTGAGCTCTTCCATGCCACTGTGTCTAAAGATGCACCTAGATCAATCCTCAGCACTGAAGATATTTTGGACCACAAAAACATTACCGCGTTATCTCAATCCACACTTCCAATCACGTGCATGTGAAACTAGTACATTCTTGCAATCATGCATGACACACATGACTCAACAACCCCTCCTCGCCAAGAGTTCATAGCACACACACACTCATTGGCCAACGATTACATAAAACGTTATTAATGTCTCAAATACTAATAAGTAAAGGCCAAAATATAATTGTTGCATCTTTGAAGTGATGAGAAAAACACCATCATTTTTACATTTACTTGCAATGTATGATTTACAATGGTGGCCATAAAAAGATACTACCCTTAAAAAAACCAACTTAATAAAGCAAACCACCATGAATGGGGTGGATTTATTTGTTGAACATGTTCACCTTTTGGTTCCTCTAGTGATGTTTCCAGAGAATGTAGTATCGGACAAGGGGTTTATTGTTTCCCCTCTTGGTAGCAATGATTACAATGATCTTTCTCCTCCAGACTTTTAGGGCTACCTTAGGGCACTTTCCCCTGGTGTTCCTTCAATAAGTGTTCATGGAACCTTCGCTATCACTGGATTGTCACAAAGGAATTTTATCTACTATCGTTGGTTGGTTACTAGCTATATTGGAGCTTTCCCCCAACTCCTTTCTGTTGTATCCGAGTCCTGCGTGGCGTGGCAATTCCTTGACTTTGATGGGGTTTACGATTCCTTGGCCTTTGATGCTGAGGCCCATTCCTTGATATCCCATTTCCTTCATTAGTTTGGATCCAATCCCTGTAGTATGTTTTTCAAAAGTAGCAAATTCATCATCATGAAAATCATATGAAATCGGAGAATCTCATTTTACCTACAAATGGTTACATTGTAGCTTTTCTAAGATCGCGTCCTTGGCTTGCAACTGGCATAGTAATTTTTGGTTTTCTTCCCTTGCCTCCTGTAGAAACCTCCTTATCTCATCATTCTCTACTTGGGCATGGTGGTTGTTCTCCTCAAGTTCTTGGCATCCCACTACGGGGTGTGTCCTTATCGTTATGTTGGTCGAAATCCTTAATTCATTGCCAGAATTAGACCCCAACTCTATGGGTCCTCCTATCGCGATCCCAAAGGCTGCAAACTTCATCTTGTCGTCAGAGTATGATGCTAAGTCAATGGGCCTACCCCATGAAAATCCTGTAGCTGTGAGCTTCCAGTCTTCCTCTAACTCGAAATCTGAGCTTTGATACATGGAAGCGATAGTCTTCTGCTTCCCCTTTCTGTCGTTCCTCTGAGGTCTCAGCTCAAGGCACAACTTCTAGCAATTCTCTTCGTCATGGCACTCTTTCTCACAATGTGCACAAGAGGGCTTTGCTCCCCTTCTCTTTGATGTTGTGGCTCTCTTTTAGTGGTCATCTTGTCCATGTGTTCGCCTGTTTTCTAGATGAATGGCCTTTACACTAGCCAAGTCAATGGTAGTAGGTTCAAACAATAATAACGAATGCCTAACGTAACTATGTAATAATCCAATATACTTAGTTACTGATTCAGGTGTATCAAGTGCAATACCCAAGTTAAGTGTTTTCTTTCTAAACTCCTCTGTAAAACTTTGAACATCCTAATATTTTCCTTGACTTAGATACCACCAATTCATTAATTTTTTTGCTTGTAACCGAAGGGAGAAAAATATTCCTTTGACGCAGAAATGAATTCAAGCCATGAGGAAAGAAGGTTACCCACATTCTTACTACTTTGCAATGTGCTTTCCCACTAGACAAGAGCAGTGTTGCTCAACCATAGAGAGGCCAGCTGAATATTTGCCTCATCCTCCACGATCTATTGAGTCTTGCAGTAGATTTGAATCTGCCTAATCCAATAATTAAGCTTCTCTGCATTACTTTCAGCATTAAACACGGGAAGATCAAATTCAACATCTAATTTAAAGAAAGGTTTCTCATTTGCATCCCTTGAATTGCTTATGATGATGGTGATGGGAGGAAGATGAATTTTCACTCATGGAAGGAGAAAGAGTTGTATCTCCTCCATCATCTCCGTATACCAAACCTTGTCCTTCTGGATTTCTTTTCTCTGCACTTTCAAGTTTTTCAAGTCTTGAGAATAGCTTTTCAACACGATATCCCATTGTATATAAGGTCTTGCAGAAGTTTACTTCCTCTTAAATATGAGCCATGTCTTCTGCCATTTCTCTCATTCGATGTGCATGCCCTTCTTCAAAATCAAAAGGCTCTAGATCCCCTTCGCCTCCTTGGAGCTTGTTTCTTGTTAGCATACAAAGACCTACTCTGATACCACTTGATCCAGGGATCTTTTGATTATAGATGGATTAAAAGAATCACGTGTGAAAATTGCAGCTTAACAACATAAATTTAATGTGTACATGAAAGAAGAAGAAGAAATACATAAGGCATGAGAAGAAGACAACAAGACTTGATAACAAATTTTGTCCAACTTGGAATATGTCTTCGGGCCCTGCTCTATCAATGGGGAGGCTTTCATTCATTAAATGTCATGAAAATAAGAGAATACCATCATCAGTTACATAAAAGGAGTCTTATACCTCACTTCTGGAAAATGGCTAAGAAAAGGAGAACTCAGACAGAGAAATGGATAGCACTATTGCGTCTGTGGCGTCGAGAGGGGCTGAAAACATATAATATTTTTCCAATTCAAAACGAATGCACTTTCGCCCTTTCTACATTGCTTCTACCTCAAACTACATGCTGAAAGTCCTCTCCCCCATACTTTCTTCATTCATCGGGGTTTATATCATTTCTTTGTTACAATTTCCACTTAAATTAGGGGTCAATTGTTCAGAATAGAATCCGTTTCAATGGAGGGATTGGTGGGTGCAACAAAACCCCAAAAATGGCATTTTTTTGCTCAAAGTGATAATACACAAAAACATTGGAAAACCCAACTGAAAGCCTTTTGCCCAGACTTCAAATTATAAAAATCGGGTCTATAAACCCATCAGGTTCAGCCCTTTATTACTGTCGGCATATTGCATTGTCCATGGCCATTATAGTAGGGGGTCTCCAAATGTCGATCACTGAGCGTCGATCGCTATCGACAAATTGCATCGGCATATCACACTTATAACAGCCTGGGAGTTCTTTACTTTGGATTTGCCAATCGTCGATCACCGATATGTCGATCTTCCAATCGCTGATATGCCAATCAACCAATCGCGGATATCGCACCTTACGTATCGGATCCGGGGTGGGGGGGGGGTCGATGTCTTTTTCTCCTCTGATCATCGATGCCTGCCTTAAGTTGCCAATATCACATGTCACTGATTGGGGTTCCTTCTGCCTGGCCCTAGGTCTACCTCTTGGACTCCTCCAATTGTGATGTGCCTTATAAGACTTAAAACACATTTTTAAGAGAAAATTCCTCATTTTCCAAAGGAAAAAAGGCAGAGTCTTTTGGTGATAACTTCATCATCTGGATTCAGATTGGAGAGTCGTTAACACTATTGGAATCAGGGCGACGAGCACTTAGATCTGATTTCAAGATACTTACTTTTCTGCCACTTTGAATTTTGAGCTTCTCCATACCATTGTGTCTGAATATCCACCTTGATCAGTTTTTGGAGAGAAAAACTATGCGATTGTTGGGTGGCTGACATGTTGAATGTTGCTGCATAGTTTCTGAGTTGAGCGGGATGTTGGGCTGCTGAGGGGCCTGCTCAGAAATTTGCGCGGTTTTCTATGTGAGTAGCCTGTCGGTTGGTTGGGTTAAAAACTGCACAATTTTTTAGGGACAAACACTTGGTGTCTATCTGACCTGTTTGCACATTTTTCGCATTCAGTGTAGCAAGAAAGGTCTACAACTTCTGTGTAATTTTTGAGGGGAGTGAGTCTTGGGGTCACTACCCAGTCAAACTCTCTGGTTGACTACCGGGAGGGTTGGTTGATCATCTTATGGGAAGCATAGATTGAAATGGCTCGTTGGACACTTCTGCACTGTCCTAGGTGACAATCGGCTGAGTTGATTGCAGAGTGGAGGTGTGGGTGTTAGAGGGTGATATGGTCATCAGAACTTCCTCAAAATGACTAAGTGTGTGAGCGAGTGAATTTGTGCATACACGACCTTGTGAAAACACACTCAACATAACTTGATGACAAGATGCCTCAAACAATCAAGACAACATATGCTCAGCATGACTGACAGATGGTGTGAGCGACAAGCGTGACATTTGTGATGGATTGTTGAATGACAGCGATGATGCTTGCGTGACAGTTCATACAACTTCGTGTCTGAGTGCAAAAGATGTGTACATAGTGAACACAAAATGTACACATGAGCAAAGACCTGGTGCACAACCAAAACATGGTCACAAGTGTGACATGGTGACCAACATGTCAAAAAAATGGTCTATTGAACTGTCAAGCAAAGAGGGGGCAAAGAATCACAAGAGTCCATAGGGTGAGCTTGAGTGATTGCAAACATCAAGTAAAAAACTCAAGGGAGGCTTTAAAATTGGATGCAAGCCAAAAATTTAGGAGGGTGTTGTAATCACTACAACAATGTCATAATCAGTTTTGATGCACTTGATATTAGTTAGAAATTTCTGCAGTCATTTATTGTTGCTTGTTTCCTTGTCTCCTATGTAGTTTTATTTAACTGATTTAAATGATTTTGAATGATCTAGAAAGGTTTCGATGGAGTTGGTTGTTTTTGGATGTGTTTTGTTCATCTTACCTTATTGTTGAGTCAACAACTTCTTTCTTGTGTTTCCAGTAGTACTCAATTTATTTCCATGGAAGAAACTTATAATTTTCTACAGTTGAATCGTGGATTACGAGACAAATTTGTGATAATCCTATTTACTATCTCAATCTAAATTATCGAGGGCTTTTCTACATTATTATTGGCCCCTCGAAGGGTATTGAGGTTTCGTATTGTTTATCAATGGGAACCTTGTATTTTGGGGACCTTTATACTTACATAACTACTCATTCTCAATCTATTTTGGGTTTTCCTGTAGTTTGCTCATACACCCATTTTAAAATTTTAGGTTGCACCAATTTTGTGGCCTCTCGGTCTTCCATGAGTTCAACACAAAATGGGCAGAATTGAAGTTGGTAGTACATGGAAGGTCTAGTCCCATTTTATTGTCGTTTCTCACGATGGTTATGTATAGATGGAAAAAATGGTTTATGAAGTTTTCTGGACAATGGAAAGGAGGAGAGCTTCAAAGATGCAACAATCTGCATGCAGTGGTTTCTGAGAAAAGAATTGTTTTAAATGATGCCATATTTCCTTCTTTCAAACCTCTTCCCACACTTCTTATGCAAGATATGCTTGTAAGTTCCTTTATATGTTCATACTAAACAACATAGCATTTTATATTTAAGTATTGTAACCATGATTTGGGTTTTGAATTTTATGTCATTAGCCCCTCTCTAGGCACTTGGGTTTTCTTTGAAGTACATTTCTATAGATTAACATATACATTAGCCAAATCTATTTAAATTTAGGTTGGATATTTAGAGTTACAATAATGCATACATCGACCGTTTGTGTGAACTCAAGATAGATATTCATCCTCGAGTTTCCTATGTCTAGGTGCGTTCTAGATCTTGATTTACATGAGATTGTGTTAGTTTCCTTATTTAATGTGCCATGAAAGAGATGATGGCTATCTCATTTCCATGAATGTTGTAGAAGGAACCTAGGCTCTTTTGGTGCAAACATCATACTGGTTACATGTATCTGAGTTTACAAATTTTCTAACATGGATCTGAAATTTTGCTTGGGAATTGGAAAAATGTAAATTTATTTCAACTTGAAGATAGTGTTAATCCCCAAATACAAGGAAGGAATTGGACTGTCTTTTTTATTCTTAGGACTATTGGATTTTGTCTCTTGAAATTGATTTCTAAAACTAGTTCTGATCTCAAATTTTTTTATTAAATTCCTTGGAATATTATGGAGGATATTTATAAAAACATTTGAGTACAATCGGAGCTAAATTTATTAGTGACATTCATACTAGAAGATTACCAACACTAATTCTACTACAAGTTTCCCTATCTCATTTTTCTAACATATGGGTTCACAATATTCTCCATACTTTTACCCATGTTATCATCTAGTTTTTTCTTAAAACATTTGGCCTCAAAGTACCTATTTCTCTATCTATCACTAGGTAGTGAATTTAGGTCATTTAGTCTAGATTTGGGGGACATATATTTCAATAGTATGGAAATATTGATTGACTTAGGTGCTTGTCTTTTCATTGTATCTATTTTCAATGTTTAGAACATAGTGACATCAACATTATGATTTTGGTACTATTTGTTTTGTATGCAATAGTATTAATATATACTCTTTTCCATTCCTAGTAGAGTAGTGTAAAGGTTTCAGCATGCTTACACCAAATATATTTGTCAACTTTAAAAGGTATGGGGCCACATGAAAAATAGGGTTAAAATCTAATCTTTTTTCAATGTTTTGCAAAAGTTGTCTTTCCCACACTACGTAACCCCATTATACCAATATCTGAGATTTCCCCCTTTGCTATTGCTGCAACAGGACTGTCTCTTCAAAATCTTGAAGCTTAAAATTCAAGCCTGTTGGATAGTCGGCCACGAGCAACTCTGGCTTTTTCACTATTTCTGACAGACATTTAACCACCTTATCTAGCAGCTCCATCTCCAGCTCCTTGCTAGTTATTCAGAAGAAAATAAATATAACAGTAAGAAAAAAACATCTATGTCTATTTATCAGACATAAAATACTATGATTGATAGTGAAGGTTGAGTTTTCACCCAGTATTGCATGCCTCCAGCTCGAAACCACTAATGTCTGCAACACGAAAAAGTGAATTTCTCCAATCTTCAATAGTCTTAGAGTCAAATCGTGGCTTCTCTTCATTAGTTTGAGTCACTTGATATCCACGATTCTAGGAGATGCATTGGGATGATCTTTTGCTTGGATATGTGATCATGTGTTTGGCACTAGACTCTAATTCGTTAGCATGAAATAGGTTCGGGAGGGGTGTTATGGAAATATGATTGATTCTCCTCTGAACATCTCAAATCTGCATAAATCTGCACATAGGTACAATACCAAGCCATGATATTCGTAGCTTGGGTCTTTGAGAAGTATGAGGCATGAAATTGGCATTATTTGGTTTAATCCCACACCAACATTTAGTCATGAATTGATGAAAGCAGAGCTTACGGGAATTCACTGCATTGTCATTCATTTGAATTCACTTATTCCATGTGTGGTTAACTATATTGGAGGGTTAAACATAATTCTAAGTTTTTATACCCTCTCTGCCACCAGTGCTCTACATTATTTTATGTCTTTTCATTTTCCAAGCATATTTCAGGGTTCTTTACTGCATATTGGTGCTCTTCTAAGGAAACACACCATATCGCTCCATCTACCATAATAATTCTTTGGACTTCGATTAGTATTTTCCATGCATGCTTAATATGGTTCATATGCATCGCTTTTCAAATGTTGATTTCACAGTTTAATATAAACTGGTGATAATTTATTTAAATATTTTATATACAAAATGATGCTTGTTTGTTAGGAACACTCTTTATTTTTTGAGAACCATATATGGAACCACGTTGGTTTCAATCCATAATTGCAGAGAGTCAACCAACCAGACTTTCATTTAATTTTCTAAAATATCTCACTTTAAGCCAACTTCCAAATGTTGTTATATAAATGATCGAACAGACACTAACTGTGGCAAAAAACTATCTTAAGGCATGGCAAAAAACTATCTTAAGGCATTATCTGGGCAGCAAATCATCCCTAAGACATTATCTAAGGCATTGGCCTATCTATAAGGCATTATCTATAGCAACACATTAAATCTGAGGCTTCACTGTGGCAACGATATGTCTATGAAGCAATTCTGATATAGAAGATACCTCTGAGGCACTGTTGATGACAACAGATTATCCATGAGGTATCAATTGTGGCAGCGAACCACCTATAAGGGATTGTTTGTGGTAACGAATCACCCCTAAGGTTTTTATGTGGTAGCAAATCATCTTGAGGTATGGTCCGGGGTTTTGAGGCAAGCAAAGTCTGGTTTGGAGTTGATTGTGGCTGCAATGAGATAGTGAAGTAATGTTTATAGGTAGCAAGGAGATATTCTATAGATATTACTTTGCATTATGCGACAAGAATTTAAGACAGTGCATTACCCTTTGTAATATAATCCAGAGAACTCCCCAATGAAATTAGTATTACATGCATAGAAGTTTAAACCAACATATTTTAGAATAATTTTATGGTTTTACACATTGGCATATATTTCAGCATTTATTTATGTAATGATCCTAACCAGTGTCCACAAACTTTTCTTAGCAGATTTCTATTACATTATTCTATACAAAATGGCAGACCAAGTATTTATGTTCCTTTTGGTATTTGTATTATTTATGTTGTTGATTTACTTAGAGGTTGGATTTGTTTTTAGAAATAACTTTAAAATGATACTTCAAAAGTTTGTTTGTGACTAATTAAATGCTTGTTGGAACACTCTAATAAGCTTGCCTCAAAGCGTTGGATAGATCTTCAATGCTCACTCAACACATATTTGGTGTTACCGATTCTATTTTATTATCGGTTTTTTTATCAAGGTTTTCTTATTTTTATGTTATTATGTGTTTTTTTAAGAATGTACCCATGGGTGTTACCGATGCTACTATGGGGGGTTCAATGATATTCACTACTTTTATGGAAATGTTAACAAATGCACGAGGGCAAGATGCTTCTATGATGATGCATGAGGTAAGTTTGAATATTGTCTTTTATATGTTCGATTATCTTATATTCCTTATTATATTATGTTAATTTATGTTTGTGAATGCAGGAAATTGCTAAAGCTGTCATTCCAACCCCTATAAAATATCTAAGGTAATGATAGTGGTAAAACTTGATTAATATTTTTTTGCATTTAGATAACTTATTTCACTATATATATTTATTAATATTTGTGTTTTTACTAAGTGTGCATTTTGTTGGCATGCAGGATTCATTTATCCCCTCAATACAACCAATGTTGGCATTCAGGGATCATTAATGCCCCCATATAGATCTAATGTTATGCAAGATGTAAGATTGAACCATTTATTTATGTGATTTTGATTACATTATTTGTTGAGAAATCTAGGGCATATATTTAATAAAGCTTTTGCACAACGACTCCATGATTTATGAGGTGTTACGAAGAGCTACATCATGCCTTCAAATGGATCACCCCATCCTTTTTTTTCTTCTCTTACATACAATACTATTTTAACAAGTAACCCAAGGAATATGTTATTCCAAAACATGATGTCAATTTACTTTTTTAGGGTTTTTATGTAATCAAGAGGCCTTTTTAGGGTTTCTTAAATTCAAACATTAGATCATACTCTTTTCCCTTTAGGTCATTCTAGAGTTTATCCCATGCCTTAGAAATCAAATCATAGGGAACAAATACCTTAAGATTAAGGTTTCTAAATACTAGGGTATTTCTTAAAATATAAACCCATAAATTCAACCCTACTACATCTTATGATGGAACCTTTAAAAGAAAATTATTATACATACCTCATGGACACCTATTTGTACTGATTAGTATTTTGGTTGCCATGATTATTTGCAACTTTACTATACATTTCATTGATCATTTGCCACCTTCATGACCTTCTTTTAATGAGTCTTCCGAGCTATTGTCATTCTATAATGGGAGTTTCTTCTTCATGTGTTCATGAAACCCATGCCTCAGTCATAACAAAAATGATCTTATTTTTCCTTTTTTTACATAAATTACATAGAATTGTGATTAGATATGTCATTATGAAGATCGAACCTAGTTACATATATCAACATTATTCATCTGTTATTCCATCTTATTATTTATATTTCTGCCTTGCAGGATGTTTCTAGGGTGACTCCAACAAGTATACACTTTGTTGGTAGAGAGGGTCATGTTATGCCATCTACCCCTAGTCCAGAACCCCATAACATTCCCTCTACATCAAATGTGGGTCTAGTCAGCATTCTCCCACCAGGACCAGAACAAGTTTCTTTGAGGAGTCTTATAGACTCACAAACAAGAATGTTAAGGCTCCTACCAGATATTCCTGCAAATGTTCAAATCAGACAAGAAATAATTGAAAAAATTCAGTTATGAGAAATGTCATTTTTGGAGAGTGTAGCTCCTACAAGAGATCAACAGGTAAAATTATTTTATGTTTTTTATAATTTCATTCTTTATGTTTAGGATCATTATTTTAGATATGAAAAATAGTTTCATATTTTGGTTGGGTTCTTAATAGTTCCACAATTTCATGGTAAATGCAGGAAGTAAGTGACACAGTGCCTAATGTATCTATAAGGGAACCTTCCTCAATCCCCAAGACTACAACAATATCATTGGTGACCACAAAAGGAATGAAAGAAGTTACAATATTGCTCACTTTAGAAGGAAATGTCTTGAAGGATGAAACAGGGCTGAAATTTTATCACTTTATTTTTTGCCGTGCAGAAGAATTATTTGGAAATACCATCCAAATGGATTGGAGGAAACAAGCCAATGCCAAAAAAGGGGAACTATTTAAAGATGTAGTAATAGCATTTGGTAATCCTGTATTTGATAAGGAACTTATTTTACAGATTGCAAGTAAATACAAGCACTCAAAGAGGTCCAATTTAAGGACAAAGTTGACAAAAAACTTGATGTATCCACGTCCAGCTTGGATCATAGACCAAGTGATGTGGGATGAACTTATGAAAGATGCCAAGTTTAAGAGGGAAGTCCTCAGAAATCCAAACTATACGCCATCTGCACAAGGAGGAGCTAAGAGACGCCTACGAGATACAAGAAAAGCAACCCAAGCTAGGGTGTCAAAAATTGGATCTCACAAATTAGGCTCTGGTGGATACAAGAGTATTCATGGTGGTATGGTAAGTGATATTTCCATCTATTATATTTTCTATTTTAGGCGAAGTAACCATGGTCACGTTGAGTTAATTGTATCTTATTAGTTATTTTACCTTATAGATATGATTATCTTTGTTAATGTAGGTTCACCAGTTTCAAAAGGAAGCTTCAAAGGAAGACCTAAAATATGTTGTATTACATGGTTCCCAAGGTCTTCGCCAACACATGATAAATCGAGGGGAAAAAATAATTACTAGTTATGGATCCGAGGTTAGTTGTTTATAATATTATATGAATAATGCAATAAATCAATTGGAGGTTTTAATGTTATTATAACAAGTTAAAGTATGTTGTATATAGGAATCAGGTGAAACATCTGGGAGTGAGCATGGGGAGGAGATACAAGCACATGACGATTTTGTTGTTGCACAAAATCATCCAATAGTCATTCCTGAACCTTAGCAGGAAACCATTGTCGAGGGTCAAAAACTAAACTAATTATGTGTGCAACAAAACAAATTTTGAAGATACTTTGTTTTTTTTATGAGTATTTACATATTATGGGCATCACTAACACTGTTGCAGGTCCTAACTTGTATTATTTGTTTGATTATGATCAATTTGATATGCTTATATTCCTGTTGTATGTAGATGACCTGGTCCTAAAAGTTACTTAAAAAAATTCTATCCCATGGTGCAAGAAGAAACTGACAAGTGAAGTTGACATGAAGGACATACACCTCATGTGTTATTGCTTGGTCTTGGAGGTTTGGCTGAGTTGAGGTGAGGTGGTCCTCAAATAAGGGTAAGTAAGCAATTGAGATTCTGTAGAAGTTTCGGATAATGGACAATAAACCATAGGCTACTTTTATGATACATATTTTGAAGTTATCAGTAGATTAAGATTCAAATTTGGTTGATCCGTTAGCGTACAAAAAGTATATAGTTTCCCTAACATATCTGGTAGAATTTAGCAGTCAAATTGCTGTGTGCATGAGATCCCTTGTCTCACAAACAAGGGGGGCTCAGACACCAATTTATTGTCCAGCTTGGCTGCTAATATATGGTTAAGCTGAGGTTGCCGCAAATATGCTCCATGGTCATGCGAGGTACTTAAAGAGCACACCGGCACAGTGCTTTGAGCTGTTGCATGCTTTAGTGGATTTTGACAGGGCCAAAGATGCAGGTGGCCGGAAGAGTGATTCATGGTTTTGTTTTAGCTTGGGTTCAAATATAATATCTTTGTTAGGATGGGATACCCATGTGTGCAAGTTGAAGAAGTCTCTTTCTTGGCTAAAGTAGCCTATTGTGCTTGGTACTCATGGATTTATGAGTACTTACAGATTATGGGCATCACTAAGACCGTTGTAGGTCCTAAATTTTATTATTTGTTTGATTATGATAAATTTGATATGCTTATATTTGTGTTGTATGTAGATTACCTAGTCCTAATAGTTAGTTTAAGAAACTCTATCTCATGGTGCAATAAGAAACTGGCAAGTGAAGTTGATATGTATTATTTCTTGGTCTTGGAGGTTTCACTGATTTGAGGTGAGCTGGTCCTCGAACACAGGTAAGTAAGCAATTGAGATTCTGAAGAAGTTTCAGATAATGGACAATAAACCCTAGGCTACTTTTATGATACATATTTTGATGTTTTCAGTAGATTCAAATTCAGATTTGGTTCATTCATCAATGTACAAAAAGTAGATAGGTTCCTTAACATGTATGGTAGACTTTAGCAGTCAAATTGCTATGTGGATGAGATCCCAATACACTGTCCTAGTCATCTCAGTTGTATAATGCACAGTTGTACCGTTGTAACACTAACATAGGCACCAGAAGCTATGCTACCAGAAAGGACTAAAAGTAAAGTCGGATGCTAAGAACTTAATGTCTTTGCATGTCAAACACTATGCTGATACTTAATTTCATTATTTACTTTTTAACCATCCTATGCTGACCATTTCCGATGACACTAAATTGAATTGTCTTTTTCTTGTTTCCTAAGGCATATTACCAGAGATCCTAGAAGAGTTACTGGCTACTAGGAAAAGAGCCAAGGCAGACTTAAAGGTGGTGAACTAAGTGCTTCCTATGTTCATGTTACATGCTTGTATTTTTTCCACTTAGCATCTCTGTTTTTAACTTCCTATAATCTTGTTTAGGAGGCTAAAGATCCTCTTGAAAAGGCTGTCTTGGTTGGCCGACAATTGGCTTTCAAGGTAATTACAGCTTTGTCAAGTCTGTATTAATTATGCCTTGGAAATGGAATAAAAGTAAAACTAGGTATGCTGGTGAAACACATAAAATAGTTTTGACTGTGTGCACTTGCAGATCAATGTGAATTTAGTTTATCGGTTTACTGGTGCCACTGTTGGGCAATTGCCCTGTTTGGAGATTTCGTCGAGTGTGACGAGCTATGGTAATTTCACAGTTATTCCATGGAATAAAAACATTTAATCGATGGACACCTTGATTCTCCCCTTGTTTTTCCTAGTTGTAATGTTATTGGTGCTTCTTTTACTTACAAGATAGAGGTGCTTGCAGTCCTCTCTTATTCTATATATGCATGTATCAGCCATTCACATTGATTATTTTTGGGCATCAATTATATCCATGTAATTCCTTTCTTCCTCCTGGCATAATGTTTTGGGTATGAACTGTAATTGAAAATCTTGTACAAATAAGATCGAGTTCTTGAATTGCATTAATTAGTCATGTGTACTTGTACAACTAAGATGATATGCTTAGGCCCTCTTATTATATTTTTATTACAAGTCCAGTTTGATCTTTTAACACATTCTCTGTTCCATCAGAGAATATCGATTTTACGTATTGTTTTAAAATTTTATATCATTAATCATCTCATTTTTTTTCCACCTGTCAGGCTGTCAAATGATAGAGCATACAAAGAGGCTAGTTGAAGAAAGGTTCACAATAGTTGGTGGTTGCCAGTACAATGCTGAGCTAGGCTATTATTTAGCAACTAAATGCATTTGTAACCTTTTAACTATATCAATAATGACAGGAAGTACACTTGTTGTATTGATGATAGTCCAAGTTCTTGAAATCATAATGGGTGATCTGATCCTAACCAAGATTTCTACTATAAATCTTGATACTATATTTTTATAATCAATCTAGGTTGTATATGGAGATACAGATTCAGTTATGATACAGTTTGGTGTACCAAATATAGAAGAGGTCATGACACTAGGGAGGGAAGCCTCAGATTATATTAGCTGTACATTTACAAAGGTACAGTGTCAAGAATTTTAAAGATCCGTGAAGCCTCTAGAGTTGTTAATGATGTTTTTGTAGGGAAGAATGTTTTAATATCACCTTTCTTTTTAAAACTAATCTTCCTTTGACATTCCCTTTCCATGAGATCTTTGTAAATATGCACAGGACAATATGATCTGTTATGCTTTTCTGTGGCTTATCTGCATCCGTTTGGTGCATCTTTGGCATCTAATCGGTGTGTTATTTAACATATGCTTTTATGCAGCCTATTAAACTAGAATTTGAAAAAATATACTACCCATACTTGTTGATCAACAAGAAAAGATATGCTGGGTTGTTATGGACAAAGCCAAATGCTTATGACAAAATGGATACTAAAGGTGACAAACCTGATCTTTTTTTTTCAAAGACAGACCTTAGTGTTTGTGAATGCTCAAAATGCTGTTAGAAAAATAATTTATTTGATACCTTCTTAATTATTAAATATTCCTGATATTTTAAATATTCCATATCAACAGGCATTGAAACAATGCGAAGGGACAATTGCCTGCTGGTGAATAACTTGGTTACAGAGTGCCTTCACAAAATACTCATTGATCGTGACATACCTGGTGCAGTGCAGTATGTCAAGAACATTATTTTTGACTCTTTAATGAACAGAATGGATTTGTCACTTTTGGTGATAACTAAGGTGAGAACAATGAATCCTTCTACATGTTTATGAAAAATTTGTTTGACCATTTGTTACTTTTGAAATGGAGAAAATATGATAGGGGGAAGAGGAGATTTACATTGCGACCAAGTCACTTATTACATATTCCTGGTTTCAAGTGTTAGAAGTATATACTATATACCTAGTTGGGGCAGGCCATGGAAGTTTCGTTTTTAAGTCTGTCATGTTTCTTCTCCCTACATTCTGTACTTGGAAGGAATTAAGTCAATATTTACTGCTAGGAATGGGAGGAAGAAGTGTCAAGGGAGGCTCTTATACAATTGAAGAGAATCAAAACATGACAATATATAATATATCTGCATTTTTAATCTCATGCTGAGAAAAATTGATTATTGTTTAGCTACGGCAGAAACAAATGTTTGCAGGTCATATCCTTTATCAAGCCTATCAGAATATTCTTAAGGGAATTATTGTTTGCCTGTGCTAACAATCTCTTTGTTGAGTCAGGCTCTAACAAAGACTCGAGATGACTATGCAGTCAAGGCAGCACACCTGGAACTCGCTGAGCGCATGCGGAAGATAAATACTGGAAATAACTTCTTAGAACAAGTATAATGAATGGTGCAATGCCTTCTGGTTCCATTTCAATCCTATCTCTCTATTTTTATTACTGCAGTGCATCTAAAGACTCTTGTAATATTTTTCTTTTTCTTGACAATGAGTCCATTGTTGGATTTTTTAAATTGAAGTTGCATTTTAAAGCCAAGTTTCCCCTGGTTTACAGAGGGATGTTGCAACTGCTCCAACTGTGGGTGATCGTGTCCCATATGTCATCATAAAGGTTGCAAAAGGTGCCAATGTAATAATTAACCCCTTCTGTGCTCAACATAAGTCTCAATATTGCACAAAAAAAATGGTTATTTTAATTATTTTGTTGTGTTTTAAAGCCAAGTTGCCCCTGGTTTACAGAGGGATGCTACAACTGCTCCAACTGTGGGTGATAGTGTTCCATATGTCATCATAAAGGCTGCAAAAGGTGCCAAGGTAATAATTAACCCCTTCTGTGCTCAGCATCAGTCTCGATATTGCACTAAAAAATGGTTATTTTAATTATTTTCTTATGTTTTATTTGGAAGCATAATTTACAGAGCGATTATGGATATAATGACTAATGTGTTTACTTTGGCTCCAACATATGAGGAATCTGAGGATCCAATTTACGTCCTAGAGAATAACATCCCTATTGATCCACAATATTATCTGGAGAATCAACTAAGCAAGGTGAAAGACCAAAGCATCATCACTTGCAGTTTATGCTCTTTTTGAAAATCTCACTAGTGTTTCAAATATATCTTGATAGATAGTAATTCTTTCGAGCTAAGTGTTTTTGATTAGTGCCTGTTTTTGCTCTGTAGCCGCTATTGAGAATAGTTCAGCCCATTTTGAAGAATGTAAGCAAGGAGCTTCTTCATGGTAGTCACACACGAGAAGTTTCCATATCAACTACTTCAAATAGTCGAATTATGAAATTTGCCAAGAAACAACTCAGTTGTATTGGTTGTAAAACACCTATCAGGTATTTAGTTAATACAAGTAGAGGGTGTCCTACATGTGGTTTCCTTGCTTATAGTAGTGCACAATTGAGAGTAACTATTATTTCAGTTTGGCGCTTTAGAAAGCTACTAGGGTTCATCTTTTTGATGTGGAAAAATCTACGAGGTTGCATGATTCCATGCTTGCTCTCCTTGTAAGAAACTGTCTAGTTTTAATATAATAAGAATGTCTGGTTCGGTTGCTTTATACTGAAATTCATGATGTTACCTGATTTCATGTTGTCATTACAGCAAAGAAGATCAAACACTTTCTTCACATTGCAAAGGAAGAGAAGCAAAATTGTATCAGAAAATAGTTGCAAATGGTAAGCTGGTATTCTAATACCATTACTCTTTATTTGGAGAATTTAAAGTAGGCCTTGTGTCTATTGTTCTCACCTAGATTTTCTATCATATGACACTAATATTTGATCAATTTCAGTGAGGGAATTAGAAATGCTCTTTGGTAAACTATGGACACAATGTCAGCGGTGCCAAGGCTCTCTGCACCAAGATGTTCTTTGCACAAGGTTTTTTAATACTATATTTCAAGTATTACATTTTCATAACATGATTTAAATTTACATTATGGATGTATTTTGTAACATTTGTGTGATCATTTATTTTCTTTTAATTAATAGGATGTTTTTTTTTATTTTTACAATTACTATCTCTTTTATACTTACATTGATGTCCTATCCTTATTGCAGTCCTGACTGGCCAATATTTTATCGTAGGAAGAAAGCCCAGAAAGACCTAACTGAAGCACAGGTGCAACTAGAGCGTTGGCAGTTTTGAGGATGTTGCCTGTGTAGCTTGTAATTTTTTGCATTATCGAATATTTTGCACTGGCAGTTTTGAGGATGTTGCATGTATCGCTTGTAATTTTTTGTATTATCGAATTTTTTTGTTTTGCTGAATTTTCTCTGGTGTATGTTTCTCTGATTTAATTGACCTGGGAATTTATTTGGTCCCTGAATCAGGATGAAATTTTTTGTATTATCGAATATTTTGCGCTGGAAGTTTTGAGGATGATGCCTATGTAGCTTGTAATTTTTTGTATTATTGAATATTTTTGTTTTTCTAAATTTTCTCTGGTGTATGTTTCTCTGATTTAATGGACCAGGGAATTTATTTGGTCCCTGAATCAAGATGAGCATGGTTTATTTATTGTACAGTAATTGTCAAGTCCTTGTTATTTAATGTTAACCAATTCGAAATATCTTTTCTCCTTGCAAATGAGATGGAGAAAAAGTCAACAATGGATACATACTTCCCAAGGCACACCCTATAAATGCAATGTGCACGCATATCCCAAATTTTAGGAGAGCACTCACTATAAAACATAGATCTGCAGGCTTACATGTGTATATCCAAACATGCATATAGTTGAATGGATGGATGGATGGATAGGTAGATAGAGATATACACATATAGATTGGCAAGAGCAAATCCGAGACAATAGTTTGAGCAGATCTATTTTTTTTAAATAATTTTTGGCGAAGCAAATCCGAGACAATAGTTTCAGCAGATTTATTTTTTTAAAATAATTTTTTTTATTGTCTCTAGATAGACAATATTTTGAATGGACATTTATTTTTTTTTAAATAATTTTTTATATTGTCTCTAGAGAGACAATAGTTTGAATTATGGACAATAATTTTTTTTAAATAATTTTTTATATTGTCTCTAGAGAGACAATAGTTTGAATTATAGACATTTATTTTTTTTAAATAATTTTTTTTATTGTCTCTAGAGAAACAATAATTTGAATTATGGACATTTATTTTTTTAAATAATTTTTTAAATTGTCTCTAGGGAGACAAATGAAATTGTCTTTATAGAGACAATAATAATATGTGTTCTATATTTTATTTATAGAGACAAATTTTTGAGACATTATATTTTGAGATACCCGCTTAGAGAAAATATTTAAGACAATACACAAGTTTCATTTTGTCTTAAGTTAAGACAATTGACTCAAATATTGTCTTAAAACCCCCCTACATGTAGTAGTGTGATCACACAATGCTTCCAAGAGCGTACATTGACGGAGCTGCACAACATAGCTCTTGTGGTTGTGGGGTTCACATGATCATGGATGAAAATTTACAATATCTCATTTCCTAGAATGGGGGAAATGGTTACAATTGCAAAGATGAGGGGATGGCTCTATTGAGCCTTCTAACATTTTGCCTTCTCTTTAACATACAGTCCATTACAATTTTCGGAGATTCCAAAGTCATCGTTGATTATGTATTGGGAAAGAACCATATCAGTAATCCACATCTTGCAGGCTAGATGGACAGAATCATGTTCCTTTGGAGGAGGATGGAAGGATGCTCCATCCAGCACATCTATAGATCTCAGAACCACGAAGCAAACATCTTATCAAAGGAAGGCCAAAGGAAGGCCTTCTATCAGAAACAAGTACCTAGAACATGAAGGTAATATCTGACGAGGAAATGTTGTCCATCGAGGAATTTTCCATCCCTGGTACTTAATTTCATTTTTGCTGAATCGAGGTATGGACGGTTATTTTGTTCATTTTTCTTCTCTCCTCCCTACTGAATATTTTGTGTTTATGCAATGGTAGAAGTATGAAACGAAAAACTTTGAACAGTGCTATCAACTCCTTCCTGAGATATGCTAAATCTTTTATCTGCAAGCTAATTGATAGCTGAAATCGCTGACTATCTTGATGGACATATTATCTCTTTCGCTGGGATTATGTTTCCCATCTTATCTAGATAATTTTGGTACAAATTACTCCAGCTTCCTAAAACTCTAATGATGTAACAGTAAAATAATTAGTATGAGGGATTAGTTCAGTATGGTAAAGTGTTACTTAGTGTACTTCTATCTCGAGTAAAGCGATGTTCTAGTTTAGAAAATAATTTTTATTTTCCATACCTAGATTTAGAAATGATGACATCAGCAAATTTCATCCTCTCCGTGTTGTCTGTCACATTCATGTAAACATTGGCATGGTGATAATGAAAAATAAGAGAATCCGACACAAAATATGAAAGTTAGGATTAAGCTCTTTTGAGAGTTTGTCAATAAGTTAGCCACCGCACATTCTATGGATTCTCACAATCTGTTGTACAGATTCCAGAAGGACCGTACACCGGCAATAATTGGAAACTAACAATGCGCGGGGATAATAAGTGAAAATCCAAGAACTGCAGGTCACCGTCCAGTTTTACAAATTTACTATTGCAGATGCCCGTTCTCCATTCTATTATTACCAATCTAGCTCATGAAGACACTATTGCGGCATCGATGTGACAGAAGCTTGCTTTATTCGCCCCCTTTAGAGGAAAAAACCTTGACATAACCATCACAATCAGGCCTGGAATTTGACGTTCCACAGAACGTTTTTTCCATTTTTAAACGTATTTGAAGGCACAATTTTTTTTTCCAACGTATAAAATGACGGTTAAATTTGACGTTCAGGTATCTCTATTGCCCGTCATAAATTTTAGGGGGGAATGAGGGAGTACAGGCTCAGTCAACCTAACCTCAGCGGCTCCGTAGATTATTTCAGATGGAGAAGAAAGGACGGATTTGGTGTAAATTTTAAATGATTTTTTTTTTAAATTAAATAATGGTAGGCAACTCAATTTTAAGGGCAAGGCACAGTTTTCTTATTTTCTAGGGCGATATATATATTTTTTTTAGCAGAGGAAGAACCGCCCAAGCAGAGGACTATTTTGCCCCAATTTTCTGATTTAGACTCAATCTCCTCCTCTCCTTTGATCTTGGAAAACAGCGTCCTCCTCTCCTGATCTTCGAAAACAGCAGAGGTGAGTTTTTTTTGTTTTTATCGTTAGTTTTAGTTTTGAATCTTTGCGAAGTGTGGGTATGAATTTAATTTGCAACTCTTTGAAATGTGTGGATTAAGATTTAATTTAAACGTTAGCAAAGATGTGTGGATTAAGGTTTAATTTAAAAGTTAGTGAAGTGCCGATTTAAATTTTTTTTATTTAAATTTAATTTAAAGTTTCATAGGCTGGATTTTGTTTCATGTCTACCTACATGGCACTTAAGTAGGAACACTTGCATTTAAATTTACATTTTCATTGTATTTTTTAGTCTTTTGGCAATGTATTTGAATTGAATCATTCACCGTCCTTTAGTTTTCAAATGATACAGTACACAAACTTTCTACTTTTGAATGTGTTTACATTGGTCACTTTCATGTCTTTAGAGATGTACAAAGGCCGTGTTCAGGGTCATGTGGGAGTTATTTATGGGAGGAAGTTGATTTCACCAGTCAAATAATATGCATTGTCTCTGGTTTGAAGCTTTTATGGTTTGAAACTTCTGTTTCTATATAAATTGATTTTCGCTATAGTCTAAGATTTTGATTCCTGCTGTTGATTTTCGCTGTAGTCTATGATTTTGATTCCGGCTGTTTTCCAGCGAAAATTGTGGCTTTGTTATAAGACAATCCTTAATACTGTCCCTTCGGCCTATCCCATTATTTCTAAGCACATATGCTAACTTAGGAAAAAACAAGGTACTTTCACACAGATTAGTGAAAGTTGAGATGCAAGAGTATTTGAAAGAGAGTTGCCCTATAAGAGGAAGTTGACACTCACAAATTTACATAAAACGTATAATGAAAAGCATGAAAAATATAAAAACTTCTTGAAATTCTCATTTGACGGGCAAAAGAGATTTGAAATTCCAGGCCTAATCACAATATTTTTGAAGAGATTCGGAAACTCATAAATGCTTCAACTCATAAGAACTATGCTGATCAAATTATTCTGAAAATTTGTTGACGCTCGATCAATTACACCTACAAAATACGTGAGACAATATTTTTTTATTCAAACATTTCTCATTTATCATAATATATAAATTTGAATCGGCTTATGTCAAAGAATTTTAAGAAACTCAATTTATTTATACATTTAAAAAGCATTTTGGATAATAACAAAAAACAATAGCAAGTAAAATTTTATAATCGAATTTCATCACAAATAAAAATGTTATATTTCATGCACACATTAGCTAATAGATAACCATAAAAGTTATCCCCAGTTTGATTATTTACTTAAACATATATTATTATTAATTATTCATTACAAGATGAATTATATAGTGGCTGGTTTTAAACAGTCAACATATGTGATTTTTAAAGAAAAAATAAGTTATAATAAAATATATTATCATATTGATTATTCATTTTTAAGATGGAAGCATCAAACAGCTAAATTATGTATAGAAAATTTTTTTGTTTACCAAGCAACAAACCCACTCTAGAGCAGCTATTTCACTGCTAAATCTACCAAAAAAAATACATATTCTATCCCTCTAAATTATACTCTTAAACTAAATCTCAAAAAGCATACCTATTCTATTCCTCTGAATTATACTCTTAAATAACTTGCATAATAATTCGTTTGTTGTTGTTCAAAAAAAGTTCAGAAATGTAATTGCGGAGTTCAAACAGGCTGCACTGACGAACTGGTAGCTCGGCGTGGACGGCTTCAGAATTTCCAATATAGTACACTACAAATGGATTCCCGTGATTGTGTTTTCCCAGGTAAATAGTTATCACTATTCCATTATCATGCACGTCACGTTCCAAAGTTTTCTTAACATCACACATACTATGCGCGCATCTAAAGTAGTTCCCGCAGGCGAACAATTGAGTATGCAGTCAGGACATGTGAAGTAACTAAGCCTACTCACCATAATTTGAACAAAAGGCTTTGTATAACATAAACACCTCGGATTGGGGCTGTTCGTCACAAATTTCCTTCCATACTTGCGCCATTTGTAACCGTCATCAAGAATATCAGTTTCGGATCTGGTCAGAAAGGCATATTTGACAGCGTGTTCGGCCTTTTTTTTCCTGTTATTATTCGCAGGACTCCTGTTGAATTATATAATATGGCAGTCAAATTAATCAGTTAAGCCATGTGCTCTACAGGTCTAAAATATAACCATTAACTCATGACTAAAGACATGTTCATAAATTAATTTTAAACTCGGAATCAGTATAGAAACGATTCAGGTGTAACTATTAATTTAAATTGGGATTGGAATCCCAGTTTACCGGACACTGTAGTCATGGGTGTACTGTTAAAGTTACTTTTTCTAAAATTTTATAGATAAAAATTTGATCAATATAACTTAACTTAAATACTAGATAATTTACCGCATATAAAGTTTATTAAATAATTCTCAAATCATAAATAAAGTCTAATCAAGTCTAATATAATAGCTAGAAAACTGAAACAACCTAACCAAAAACCAGAAATTATTAAATATCTCAAAATGATTAGATCAATTTCAAACGCATGAAACGAAGATATTCAAACTCGTACTTATTAATGAAACCAACATCAGGTGTCACGATTCATTTATATTAGAATCCCATTTAAATTTAATTTATTGGATATTTAAGCATTCTATAAATTCATTCCACCATCTATAATATATTTGAAAGATTCTTAGTGTATATCTAATAAAATTTCATTACACATTTGAAACTTTTGGGGACGAAAATCTAAAAACTTATTATCTGAAAATAAAACGTTTACACCAGGAAACCTATATAGATAGATCTCATACCTAACACATACCTAAAAGCTCCCACTTAGAAATTCGTATTCCTTTCGGGGCTTTCAAAATTCTAAATGAAAATTAAACAAAACACAGACATTAAACAAATACTTACATTATCGGAAGAGGCTCGTGGGTTTGGACAAGACTAGAATTGTGATTCGAAGGAATTCCCTGGATGCATAGTGGGTTACTCGAGGAAGAGCGCCCATATTCATGTGGGGTACTCCCAGGGTTGAGGGTATTGAAACTGTTTTGATCACCTGCATCCTCCTCCAGAAAACCAGAGTCCAAAAGTGCAAATGGTTGGATCCCTTGGTTCATGTACTGCAAACTGTTTGGCTCAGAATGGCCAAGTCTCGAATCAAACTTAGCCATCGCAATTACTTTAGCTGTCCCTCTGAAACTCAGAATACCGATTTAAAATATTAGAAAAACTGGGGCGGCTATGTCAAACCAGAGATACGAAGACGAGCCTATAAGGATGACTTCGTGCAGTGGCCCGCCTTCCCGGCAACTGAGAACGTCCAATTATGAGCTGCGTTCTGAAATTTCTAACTGATTTTGCCTTTCTATTTCTGTCAAACGAGCCGTCTCTATTCTTACAGAGAACGGTCTTGGTGGGCCAACTTAGTACGACTCTCTTGTTTTAAGTCGACCCTTCCTCTATGGTGGTTTCCAAAATGCCGGTCTGGGTAAGGTTGCATAATCTCCCGCTTCACTTTTGGCTTCCCAATGTATTTGAAGCAATGGGGAATGCAATAGGCAAATACATCAAGCAAGATGTCGAAAGAATTGCTAGATGCATTCACACCTTTGCCAGAATTTGTGTTGAAGTTGATCTCAGTCAAGGGCTTCCTGACAGCATCACTTTGATCCATAACAACTCCCAGTGGAAACAACCACTAGACTACGAAAACACAGCCTTCAGATGCTGAGGATGTCAACAGACAGGTCATCTCCGAAACAACTGTCCTCAAGCCAAAAAGGAAAACAGAAGGAACAAGAAACAAGAAAAAAAACCAAGAGGATGGCAGAATACAGTGAATCCCGAAGAAGAAACAGAAGACGAGGAGGAAGACAATCCTCCACCGGCAAATGACGATGACCCTATTGGAGGGGAAGCCGTGGCATCCTCTCCCATAGCACCGTCAAAGGCTACACAGCAGGCAGAGATGACAAGCGCGGATCCAAGCTTGGGAGGCACAAAGCGGCATCATCACCCAGATACTTCAGACTCAGACAAAGAAACAGGCCCACAGAAGGTAGAAACACGTTTAGTCATTCCCTCGATCGAGCCCACCCTTGGCGAGTGGCGCAAGGTTGAAAAGAAAAAGGGGAGAAAAACTTGAAGCGTGAGATTTTTTTTACTCACAGCCGGAACTCGGTTTTTTTGCCCTTTCTTTCTCTCTCCTCTCTTCTATTTTCTTATTCTTTGTGCACGTTAGTTTTCTAACTGTGAGAGGGGTGCATACGCACTCGAGCCCATGTGGCAGCGTTCGGAATGCTTCAATGCATCTGCTTATGTAACTTTTCATTAATTTTTTTTTAATAAAAAGTTACCGCTTTTTTCCTTGGAAAAGTCGACCAGAGAACTGCATTCGTGGTGGTAAGGGCTAACCAGTTTGCCATAGGGCATTAAATGCCTTAGTACATGCATGCTTTATAATAAAATAACACACAGCATTGGTGGCTACATAAATTAAAAATAAAAGCTGTGTGTTATTTGTTATAGAGCATGCATGTATCAGACATTTAATGCCTTATGGCAGGCTGATTAGCCCTTGCCATGAGTAGTCCAATTTAATACAACCCTGATGTTTTAAGCCAGGTAAACGAAAGTACCCAAGACAATGACCTTGGCCCAACTCTCAGAATCTTCAACACAGTTTACCCAGATCAAATCGGGTTCTTAATCCACCATGTGCAAGTAAATAACTGTTTTATTTTTCACTTAAAAGCAAAATACCTGAACGGGCCGTAGTCTGATGTCTCAGACTCTTTTTTGGGGCGGTGAAGAGGTTTGCAGTCACACTAAAATTTAGGTATTAGTAAAACTTTCTAAGGTTTGCAGTCACACTAAAATTTAGGTATTAGTAAAACTTTCTAAAATTTAGGTATTAGTAAAACTTTCTCAGGTTTGCAGTCACACTAAAAGTTAGGTATTAGTAAAACTTTCTAAAACTGTAACTAGGAATTCAAAGGTGGAAATTATGGATTCACACTAGGGGATTCCTCTAACACCCTCTCTTAAAAGTAGCCAGGTCAATCA